>BGNK01002781.1:3278-67190 GCA_003297005.1 Symbiodinium sp. clade A Y106
GTGCATCCGACACCTATATGGGATGAACATAATACTCGATGTTGTCACCTGGCTTCGCATGTCTGCCTAACGTGCTGCATTGACAGTCTTGCCTTTCCATCAGAAGATATATTGTTGTTTATCATGACACTATACCTCTTGACGTACGTAAATAAGCTGCCATAGAATTGGACATCCGCTTTTGGTGCCCCACTCGTACCTGCACAACATGCAAATACAAACGATAACCCCGCATTCATCGGTATTAACGGGGTTTTCGGTTCACACCGTCTGCACGCATTCAACCCATGTACTCTTTATAGCCAAGAGGGGGCCTGCCGGGTTTCCCCTTCCCTAGGGTTTAGGGGTTTAGGGTTTAGGGGTTAGGGTTTGGGGCTTCAGGGTTGAAAGATTTAGGGTTTTGTTTAAGGGTTTTAGGGTTTTCAGGTTTCGGGTTTAGGAGGCTTACGAGGATCAGGGTTGGTTTTGTGCCTGCAGCTCTAGTTTTCCCTGGTTGGCATGAATCAGAGTTGGCTCTAGTTTCCGTTGAAGCTCATGTCTGGATGTCGTTTAGCGTAGTGTTTGCGTACTGTTGGGGTTGTTACCATTTTCAGGATGTGGAAGTACAGGTATGCCACATGCAGCCAAGGTTTCGGGAGTGCAATGTTACAGAACCCCGACGAATTAGTATTATTCCTTAGGGTTCCTGGTTAGCATTATGTTTAGTTCTTGTTCTAACTATTATGGTAATGATGATGATGGTGACTATTAGTAGTAAGCTTTAATTTACCCTAACACCATATTGCAGTTGTTGAGGCCCCTGTTGGGCCTTCCGACCCCTCTGCAAAGCCCTTTGACATGTAAAACCCTATAGCACCTTGGAACCGGTATGGAATCCTTGCAGGAACCCTTGAGAAGAACCCTCATCCCTCCGATAGAGTCTTCCAAAGGCTCCCTGTGATAAGCCCATATAAACCTCCTTAAGGCACCCGTCTTGGTGTAATCTGGACAAGCGAGGCTCACCCAATGCCCTATAAGCCCGAAGCCCTAAACCCCTCTTCCCCTAAACCCCGAAACCCCTAACCCTAAAAACCTCTAAACCCCAACTAGCCCAAACCCCTAAACCCCAGGCCCCAAACCCAAACCCTAAACCTACAAGAAAACACTAAAATTAATCTGGCCAAGGAAGGCCCAGCCAAGGCCGCTGGGCCAGCCTCTCCGGCTCAAGGCTCAGGGGATATTGTTGGGTCAAGGTACGGTTTAGGGTTTAGGGTTTTAGGGTTTTGGGTTTAGGGTTTAGGGTTTTTGAGGGTTGAGGGTTTAGGGTTTTTGAGGGTTTAGGGTTCAGGGTTAGGGTTTTTGAGGGTTTAGGGTTTAGGGGTTTCTAGGGTTTAGGGTCTAGTCTAGAAGTTCAGGGTTTAGGGTTCAGGTCCTCGGCTTCAGTGCTTAGGTTTTCAGGTTGATAGGGCTTCCTTTAGTTTGGGGCTTAGGGGTTCGGGGCTTCGGGGGTGTTTCCGGGTGTAGGGTTGAGCGGTTTGGAGATTTGTTTTACAATGGGCCTTGCTGGCCTTGCCCTGCAGGGCTTATGGGGTTTTGCAGCTTAAACTGCTCCGGTTTTCCAGCTACGGCTTCTACAGGGGTTTCCAGTGATGGGTGGACAGGGTAGAGGAGCTAAGTCCCCTTGGAATGCAGCAGACAAGCTGAGGACGGATAACAACGTTGTCTACCCTTGACCATGGTGCTGATGATGATGATGATGATGATGATGATGCCCTAAACCCTAAAATGTTGACGACGGCGATGACCATGATGATCATCACCGGGTGACGATGGTTGAGGATGTCCTGAAGACACAGGAAAAATGATGCGCTCAAGAAGTATCGACAGCTCTTGGGCTGGGTCTCCGGCTGGCTCGCAGGCAGTGATGTTTCCGCAAGAGCTTTGCGAGGGACAGACCTGCGAGGTCTTGAAATTTAGGGTCGCGGTTTAGAGTTTCCTGGGCTTCGAAGTAGGCAGAAAACTATATAAGCCTCTGTTTGATCATGGTTCCTTTGAGGAACAAGTCTAATTAGACAAAAAGCTTTAACAGATGGTACTCCAGGACCCAGCTTTAACTGCTTGTTGTTGATTGCTGTGACACCATAAGAACCCTGCACAAGTAATTGGAATCCTTTGGGGTTGCAAGGTGCCTGAAGTACATCCAGGGCCGACAAGCGCACGCCGTTCACCTGCCATGTAGCTACGATGAAACGAAACCAGCCAGGCCAATACACCACAAGTAGTGCGTGTGTGTGTGTGTAAGCTTATCAGGCTAAGGTTTATTGTTGTATGTGTGTATGTGTGTATGTCTGTATGCATGCATGTATGATGTATGTATGTGTGTTGGTATGCATGTATTCATGTACGTACGTCTGCACATCTGCCGGGCGCGCACAAATAAAGACACGAGTACATAAGTTCTGAGCAGGTCCCAAACTTGTTCGCTCGAGCAGGTTTGGCTCAGTAGACTTCTAGAGCAGCAGACCCAACCTATCCGCAAGCAACGGCTAGAACTGCCAGTGTGAAGGTGGTCTCGATAGCAATCACGTTGTTGACAGCTAGTGCTGAACTATCCCTCTAGTTGCAACCACAATTTCAAGTGTTGACCTTCGGCCACCTATCGGTGCATGAACAAGTAGAACAAGGTTTGGATACATTGTACTAAAATTCTATAAGGACTAGAAGCGAATACTATGAAGTACTACAAGCATTTCGAGTATTCAATATTCAAACCCCTATGTGCCACAGGGTTTCAAGTGCGGCGGCAACACCGACACCTGGCAGGGCCTGGGTGTCTGCGCTTGTGGTGTCAGAGACAGCGAGTGAATTTCGGGTGGTCTCGTGGTGTTGGGTAATACGGCTGATGGAGGGAATTGATCTGTGTCTGTATTCCTTGGGTAGTGCAGGATTTCGTCCGTCAGCAGTATGGATCCAGTCTCGAACTCAGGACTTAGAGTGCCAGCGAATGAGATGACGATGAGGAGCTAGCAGCTAGGAATCTAGAATCAGAATGCAATGCCAAACTTTGCTTGGAGTGCTAACCCACAGCGGTACTCCCCAAGCCAATGGGCCCCGGTTGCTTTAAACTGCATCCAAAGTTCCAAACCCTGCATGAAACCCGATATGACCACTCAACAAAGCCCTCATGCCAGGCAAGAAGGGAGCCTCTAGAAAAGGACTGCCTGATCATCCGCACTGCCACCCTAACTCTAAGCAATAACCCAAAGATCCGCAGTTAGTATGGCTGGGGAGGCCCGACTCCTGGATCGTAATATACATGTACCGTCTGGGTAGTCTGGGTCCCTTGGCGTAGGGTTTAGGGCCCGACCCCCTAAAGCCAGTATACATGGACCGTCTGGGCAGTCTGGGTGTACTTACAGCAGCTGATGAGGCACTCCAGCGGAGTAGCAGGTTCTTACCCCTTTTTCTCACTGGCCCAAAACCCAAGGACATAAAAGTTGAAACTTTCAGAATCGACTACCTTATAAGAACCCCAAAAGTTGAAAAGTTGAGTTAACAGCCAATAAGTTTTGGCGCACTGGCCCAAGTTTGGCTTCGGATTTACAGGCTCAGGTTCGTGATCCTGCCGGGAAGAAACTTTAGCACCTCTCGGCCAATCATAAAACATCTGAAACCCGTGGGGCGCATAAGGATATACTGTGACAACACCGCCCACACACACAAGTCCAAGGGAGATCCCAGAACAATGAACACGTCGTCCACGACTCGATGCCCTAAACCATCTTAGTCCCAACCACCCTAGCCCTAGTCCGCAAAAACAACGGAAACCCCAAACCCGAGACCCTCAACGCCTAAACCCTTGATAGACCATTCCCTCTGAATCCTGATCCTCAACCCGAACCCTGAACCGAAACCCCAAGCAACCTTGAACCCTAAACCTTGAACCCTAAACCTTGAACCCTAAACCCTAAACCTTAAACCCTAAACCTTGAACCCTAAACCCTAAACCTTAAACCCTAAACCTCGAACCCTAAACCTTGAACCCTAAACCTTAAACCCCTTCCTCAAGCCGCAGGCAAGTTCGCAGGGCATGCCACCGTCGCCCGGGATGGCCTGAGAAGGAAGCACAGTGCTCTAGAGCTGACAGTAATCCCCAAGGGCCCATGTACCCAACTAGGAATCCTAAAAGGGCTCCTTTAAGGGTTTAGTGTATAAGGGTTCATGTACCCAAATAGCATATACAATGGCCCCAAAGTACCTCTATAGGGACTACTTTAAGGCCAAAGTATATACTAGTTGGGTACATGGGCCCTTAGGGAATGACGGCTTTTGCAGGGCTTCGGGGTTTAGGGTTTAGGGCTTCGTACTTCGGGGATCATGTGACTTAGTAACTTAAAAGGGCTCCTTAACAGGGCACCTTAAAAGGTTCCTTGACAGGGTCTGTAGGGATTTAGGGTTTAGGGGTTACTTGGAGGAGCATGGGACCTCGTAAGTAAGGCTATAAGTTACCTTAACTGTGGTTAGAAGTAGTTATAGGTATCCAACTACCCTGGTTGCGGAATCCCATGATCCCTGAAGCAGAGGTTTCGCACGGAGTCATGCAGGAGGTAGCTATATGGGGTTGTATACAGGATATGGGGCTTGATATAAGTTGTTAATCGGCCCTTACATGCAGTTTGATAAGCACTCATGAGGATGTAGAAACATCGGATCTCATGCAGTTCTATTCGGTTTTAGGGTATCACTGCGTTGATATTTAGAACAGGGGTTCAAGGTTCATTCTTTCCGCATCCTAGGGGCTACAAGAGGAGATTCTTACGAATTCGTCAGACCTCTATATTACAGTGAAATCACTAACCCTAAAACCTTAAAACCTAAACCCTAAACCGTTCAAAGCCTCGGGGGATGGAGGCTTGGGTTCTACGGCAGAGGTTAATTTAGGGGGTTGGGGGATATTTGCAAAATACAGTGAACTCAAGACCCTAAACCCTCAACCATGGATTCGAGATGGTCTGCACTTTTGCATCATTGCGGGCTATGACCGTACTCATGATTAAACCTACAACAGGACCTACACGCACGGTGATCATTGCTAATTACATAAAAGGCCTTAAAGGTGCCTAATTGAGACATCAGGGAGGCTAGCCATACTGTTCCAAAAGAACACGAAAAAGCCATGTGTGTGTGTGTGTGAAACCCTGCGTCCTGAGCAACAACACTGCAGAACTAAGAAGGCTACTGGATCTTCGCAACCCCGCGCCCAAACCCTACGGCTCCAAAAAACCGTACCCGAACCCCTAAACCTTATAGCCCTAACAGGATTAGGGGAGTTTCAAGCCTGTCTTACAAAAGAATACACCCGAACCCTAAACCCCTAAACCCTCAACCCTATGGGATTTGGGGCCTCAAATTGCAGCCTGTCTTAGATAAAAACACACCTGGCGCTGCTGGGGCTGCTGCCCCCTGACGGTCAGAGTACCCAGCGGCTGGTAGAACTCTCCCTGCCACGATCCGGTTTAGGATTTTAGGGTTTTAAAGGGTTTAGAGGGTTTAGGGTTCCAGGACCCCCTTGGGCACTACCATAGCGGCCAAACCAACATCTGGTACATGCATCTTTGCTAGGGAGAATAAGTATCGACACTACTTCTACGATGGCCTGACAAAACTATTATAGAACTACCCATCGCCGTGAGGATCAGATAGGGGTGGAGCAAACATTTCTCTTGGATCGTCTTGGCCTCCCATCGAAACCATGCACGCTCACATGGAAGTCTCTTCTGAGTATCCCCCATCTGCTCGGAATACTGGGTCGGGAAACGACGCAAGGCCCGACACACTAAACCCGAAACCGAAACCCCTCACCGCAACCATAACCCTCTTCAGTCGGGATCCTAAGGAGTGGGGCCAACACGGAAAGGAGGTGTATCAATCAGGGGTCTACTAAACCCTAGAATCGCAAAGCCTACCGTTCCGAGCCTCGTCGTTGCAGGCACCTTGAACCGAGTCGTAAAGACCTGTGGGATCCTGGCAGGCGACAGCTGCAGAGATTTCAGACCCTAAACCTTGAACCCTGCTCCTAGCCATGCCCTCTACATGGTGGTTCATGGGATTTAGTAGGTACGGCTACAAGTACCTCAAGTGGGGTCATAAATGTTTATATGTAGAGTTACCTTATTTATAAACCCAGCTACTAAGTCCCATGATCCCCTAGGTATGAAACTTTGCCCAGCCCGAAACCCATTGCACAACCCTCAAATCCCTTAAGATAACGTCGACTGACCAACTCCGCCCAAACCCTCAAACACCTAACCCTCAACCCTAAACCCGAAACCTTACCCTAAGCCCAGAAACCCACCTCATTGAAGCTGGAGCAATAGCATAGCTGGCGTGGACCCGGGTCGGCAAATCTGCCAAGCCTCTCTGGAAATTGTGGGCGTGGTACACGGGTTTGGGGTTCTTCTTCTCTTCTATTTTTTTGTTTGATCATAAGAGTTTGGAAGTTTAGGGTCTGAAGTTGGGGCGTGGCCTTTCTGGAGCTTTGGCTTTACAGTGGGGGCCTGCATTACTAGAATAAGGTTCGTTGAATACTTCCTTTGAAAGGGCTCCAAAAGGGCTACGAATGATAATCCGGCTTCTATAATATATGGTAGTATACTGGGGCTAGATAATTTGAAGAGGGTTTCGGGACCCCTTTCGCGCTCTCTCTCTCTCTCTCTCTATATATATATATATATGCACGTTAAGGAACCTTAAAGAATGGTCCTGTGCATTATTCATTCAGGCTTCTATAGTACAGGGTTCAGAGTTTGGGGTGTCCAACCGTTTAGGGATCTTGCGGCTTTGAGGGTTCATGCTTAAGTCTACGGAGGTTTCAACGGATATGGATTGAATCTTTGTCTTGTGAAGTGAACATATATTTGTCAGATTCTTGTAGGTTTAAGCTAACCAGAGAATCAAGGAGCACCGTAACTTTGATCTGAGAACATGAACATGTCTTAAAGAGGGTCAGGTGGTACACAACGGAGTTTCAGGGTTTGTAGGACTTGAACGGTTTGTGGGATTAGGCCGGGGATGGAGCTATGAGTGTGTAGTTTGTAGCTTCGGGTTGTGTTCAGGGATACGACTATTGAAGTCTGAATTCCGCGATGTGAAGAGCACTGCGATTTACGGTCTAGTCGTTCTTGAGAAGGATGCTATGCTTCTATGCATGGGGATACAGATCTGTCATGGATAACCCTGTAGTTAGTAGCTTCAAGGCAAGGCAACTTTGTACAAGTGAACACAATCTTCCCGAGCGGGAGTATGATGACATAGGGAGTTTGAGGTGAAGGTACCGTTTTGGCGGCTTAACATATTCTAGGCCTTTTCAGACAGAGGCGTATAAGATTGACTTCCTGGCTTGCGGAGACTAGAAGCATGATTTAGGAAACGAGATTTGGGGTTTAAACGCTTCTTGCGGATGCGGTGCAACAGAACGTGATATCATAAGAAAAGATGATATAGCTCTGCATCCCCTTATCAACACAGGATGGTGCAATGGACATGCGTGCTGAGCACTACAGCACATGCAACAACATCACTTGCCGTGATGCGTGATGCGGTATGATTCAAAAAGACGGGGCAGCGTAACTTGATTGAATGTCTAGCGACATGTCTCTCGGAGAAACACACCAAAAAGATATCGAGAAAAAAAACATGGACGCAAGGCGTGCGCACCTATGCCCTGATTCACATATGTACATATGTATGAAAGCATACAAGTTTATTCGTACGTACGTATTTTGGTACAGAAAATCGGGGTCCCCCTAGAAGCCTCCCTTCATCACGGGATCCCTGGCATTCAGATCACAAGGCCCAAGCTTGCCGGATCCTGATTAAACTGCGCGAAATCCGCATCTCCCAAAAACATCAAACCCTACCAGAATCACGCTAAGGAAAGAGCTCGAAGAGTTGCGTGCTATTCGTGTCGGAAGGGCCGCCAGCCTTGTTTTGGATGAGGTTGAACATTGTAGATTCTAGGATTCTAGGGTCGTGGGTTCAGGAGGCTTGGAGCCCATGAGTCGACGTCAGACTGTTCATTGAATTCCTCTGGCAGGAAAACTGTATGAAGGCAGTCTGAGGCTGTTGGGGTTCCGGAGGGCGGAGAGCGTCAAATCTATTTCGGAGGTCCTTGCTATTGGTTGCCTGTGATGACAAACATGGCTAGTTGCCTAGAATCTTAGCTGAAGCACAAACCCCGAACCGAACGTCCTCAATCCGTGCTCAAACCTGGCATCGCGTGCCACTAACCTAATACCTTCGGCGCAACAAAAACAAACCAACCCCAACCCCTCACAACATCCGAGACCCTCAACAAGTGGGGACGGCCTCTTCGGTTCGGTTTGGCAAGGCCTTATTATCGGGGCCTAAATAAATACTGGGGTTCCTTATTACGAATACAGTATAATATAACCCCCCACACCCTATTCTAACTATTAATTATAGTACCCTTATAGATCCCGTAGTCCCCTTTAAAAGAACCCTATCCTAACTCTTAAGGCCTCTATATTGCATCCTCTAGATAGGCCCGAAAACCCGAAACCCCGAAGCCCTGAAAGTCTCAGGCCCCATCAACGCCTACTTAAAGGATCACGGGACTTAGTAAGTAGGTCATTAATTGGGGTGATAAGTCTCCTAAGTGGGGTTATACTAATTATAACCTACTTATAAGCTTACTTTCTAAGTCCCATGAGCCTTTAAGTAGACTGTAATCCCTGCGCCTAAACCCCCGGAAACCGCACCCTAAACCCTAAACCCTAAAAACCAAACCCTAAACCATAAACCCTGAAAACTAAACCCTAAAAACTAAACCCTAAAGACTAAACCCTAAACGCCGGGCCGGAAGCCCTCAAACCGAAACCCCAAACCTAACCCCTACCTGGACCCTATAAGAAGCCTACCTGTTTAGGGTTCCTTGATATGATTTCCTTTCTTAAGTCCTTAGAAAGGTAGGATATTCAGGGTTTAGGTAAACACTGGAAACCCCTGGTAAAAACCCTGGCGACTGAAAGACTGAACGATGGGCCTCTAAGAATCCATGCGAAGCTCCGAACTCGAAAACAAAAGATTCCCCACACGGAAATAGAAGCCCCTTACAGGTGGGTAGTTCTTCTTCCATAGTACTCCCATAAGACCCCCTTTACCTTATAGGAGTGGTATGGGAGGCTTATGGGAAACTACCCACCTAATAACTACCCNTGGGTAGTTCTTCTTCCATAGTACTCCCATAAGACCCCCTTTACCTTATAGGAGTGGTATGGGAGGCTTATGGGAAACTACCCACCTAATAACTACCCACCTGTAAATGGCTTAGATCCATGCGAAGCTCCGAAGTCGAAAACAAAAGATTCCCCCACACGGAAATGTCGATCTCGCTGTGTTTTTGTGGGTCTAAGGTGAAGGATGTCGGGTGTAAAAATCTCCTCCTTGCTTTCAGAAAGTTCAGGGCATTTAGATCTAGTCCGATTGAGAGAGGGGGGGCTATATATAGTAGAAGCCAGAAAGTTGGAACATAATTGCCCTCATACCCTTAAGGTAAGGTTTATAGGCAGCATTAGTCATCCTAAATCCATGTTCCAACTTTCTGGGCTTCACTGTAACTCATCCTGGACCCTGAAGCCATAAAAGATTTAAAGACTTTGAGAGCTGAGGAGGTCGAGGATGCCATGAGATTATCACGCGTCATCTGCGACGCCCTCTACTTAAAGGCTCATGGGACTTAGTAAGTAAGCTTATAAGTAGGTTATAATTAGGATAACCCCACTTAGAGGTCTTATAACCCCAATTATAACCTACTTACTAAGTCCCATGATCCTTTAAGTAGGACGGCTCCAGGTTTCAAGGGTTCAGGGTTTGGGGCTTAGGGTTGAGGGTATTTAAGGCATTTAGGGTTTAGGGTTGAGGGTTTAGGGTTTTATGGAAACCCGAAACCCGAAGGAAGAGGAAGCTCTAACTTCCCCCACGGCCTCTGCACCGAAAAAGTTTGCAGGAAAGACGACGCCAGCAATCACAGACTCCTCAGTGCAACTACTCGCAGTATTCAGGGTTGAACTGTCAGGCTTTGGGTGGACCTAGACACCCCCCTAAGCATCCTCACTCAATGCCCACTAGTATCACTAGTTTTTCAGGGCCATACAGGCTCTGGTACAGGGAACTTTGCGGATTTCATGGGGCCCTTACCTCAACACCCGCGAACCTGCCTTCTTCAACAAATACATGAAAAATCATAAGGGGGAGCCCGAAAACTGTATGGCTTTTCAGACTGGGCACACTTTGGTGAGTTAAGTCTTAGCTTGATAGGCTTTATAGGTATGGGAACCGGCGTGAGGGTCTTCAAGGCCTCTAATACCTGGAGGCCCAGGGGAGTTAGTATGTCGGTTATAAGTAGGGTTGTAATTGGGGCAACTCCATTTAGGGTGCTTATAACTCTACTTACTAAGTCCCCTGGGCCTCTAATACGTCTTATCACAAAGCGATTGAGTGCTGAGGGGATGAAGCATTTTAGGGCTCAGCATTCGTGTTTTCCATATTCGATAGAGGTCCATACGAAGGAGCAGCAGTGGGACTTGTGCACGGGGGTTGGGCTTCCAAGGTGCTTCCCAAAATCGAAACGCGCTCAGTACAAGGTGGTCGCGAAATATGATACTGTCGCTGGAGGAACTGCGGCTTTTATGGTCGAAGAACCACCAGAACCTTTACCAGCCTCATGAAAACTCTGATCAACAAGTGCAAAACCCTGTGAAAGCACCCTAGACCCTGAAGCACCCAACAAACCTTCAAGTAAACTCACCTGAGTCCGTTTCTGAGCGCCAAAGGTTGAGGGGTTTAGGGTTTTGACTTTCGGTTTAGGGTTTCAGCGTTAACAAGAAGCTATCCGTTTACTCGCGACAGCCATATATGCACCACAAACCTGACAAGGCCACTTTCTCAGCTTCTAATAAGCTAAACACCAGAAACCCAAAGGCGCCAAAGATCCTGAGAACCAAATCTTTGAAAACACCCTAAATGCTAAATGCCCTCTGCAACATGTACGGAACCCCGTCGGAAAACATCGTGAAAAGAAGCTGTATAAAGGAATAAAGAGAAGCCCTAACTCCAAGTCCTCTGGCAGCAGGTTGCCCCCCAGAGAACCCACCCTAAAACCGAAATCACAAACGCTGGAAATTCTAAAAAAATGACCCAATCAAGGCTGCCAAAAAAACAAAACAACACTGCACCAACTAAGCCAGCAACACCACAACATGCACAAAAACCCTTTCTCCAACAAAAAAAGCTTCCCGGGGGCCCAGGCCGGCTGTGGCACCACCACCCCACAGGCCGTTGAAGTCCGCCCAGCGGCTTCGAGGATGGAATCCGAGGCCTCGGGCGTGCTTGCATTTTGTAGGGTTTAGGGTTTAGGGGCCAGGGTGGGGGGTCTTTCTTTGTGTGTGTTCTTTGGTCCTCCAGATTGTGTGTTGAAACGTGGGTCCGGAGTGTTTTGTGTATTGTATTTCTCTTCGTGTGAGGTTTTGTTGAGCTGGGTTGGATTTGGAATGATCTGAACTGGCTTTTCTGGTACATGAGGCCTCTATGGCAGAGCTTATCATTGCGGTATCTCGGCTTAATTGGATTTGTCATGTTTGCGGTGCTTAGGTTCGGGGCGTTGCAGGCTTAGAGTGCAGTCGCGGATCGCCAGTTTGTCCGTTAAGAATGATACGGGGGGCCTTGGTAATTAGAGTGGGGTTCGAGGGTGTACTTTAGCATGGGTATAAGATGGTGAGCATTGTCCGACATCCACAGTTTTTGTCAGCTTCTGGGGTGTGTATTGTACAGTCTTCAGGGTCTATAACTAGTAATATGTTTCGGGCTTAGTCAAAAGGTTTCGAGACTTTCGGTTGAGGCTTTATGGTCGCTGGTTACCAGTCTTGGTGTGAAGAGTTTATGCAGCATCCTCGCAGTGGAGCTTCAATCCTGCAAATCCTACACCCTAAACCCCAAACCCTGAACCTTAAACCCTAAACTCTAAACCCTAAATCCACCGGCTTCTTCAATCCTCTGTGTCATTATTCTCGGTTTCGGGTGGAAGGTCTGCTGCTCCAGGATTCACCAACCGTTCCTCTAGGGTTTAGAGTTTAAGGTTCATGGTTTAGAGTTTAGGGTTTAAGGGTGCTTAGGCCCACACAAGTTAAGGCTTCGGTCAGCCAAGAGGCTTTCATGTCCGACCCGGAGGCCACAATGGTACAGTTCCTCTGCTGGGGTCGTGTAGTCTCACCGGGCTACTGTAAAGAAGTAGGATCAAGATTGAAGCTAAGCACAAAGCCCTGAGTGCTCATGGCCTACTACTGATCTGCCTCGGACGCGCGATTCCACACGATTCTATATTCTATACCTCCAAATCCCTATATAGTAGGGCCTCTGGGGCACCCATCAACTACAAGAGAACACCACCTCAACAAAAAAGGGTTGAAACGCAGAAGAGATACGGCTTTGGCCTTACGGAATAGGACTTAGTAACCAGTTTAGGGTTTTGGAGGTGTGGGTAGGTGTGGGCTTCATGGAAATCACGAGTGGCGGCTCCCCGTCCAACATCGTGACTGCCAAGCACCTAATACTTTGGGAGCCTCAATCTCAATAACGAACCCAATACCTAGACTCCTTAAGGACCCAATAATGAGGTCCCTGGAAGCCTAGGGTAACTGTTGCTCATATTGATCTTGTCTTTCATAGCCTTTCATACAATTGCGGTACGATACACCCTGACAGATCCGATTCACTGGGCTTTCAAATAATCAGGAATAAAAAAGAATAAACTCTTATTCCATAAGGGTTCCATTAAGAAAAAGTATTAAAGTATGGTACTCCAAAGCCCAGTTCACAATCTCCAGACTGACCCCCACGCATACGCACCGCAAACTTCCTGCTACAGTTCCGTCGGCCATTGCATTTAGCCGCTTGCCACACATCATGTCAACGTGTGGCCCGGTTGCAGTTTGGGATTTAGGGGCACATTAGGGCTGGAAGGTGTAGAGGCAGAACAGAACTCGAGCTTACCCAGAACGCGAAATTACCAACAACCTGCAAGCCGAAAGCTCTTCAAACCACGCCCCTTCGGAACACAAAACCCCCTGAATGCTTGCGCCTTGGATTGAGGCAGTTTCAATCTGTAACCGCCAGACACGAACCAACTCGCTGGGAACGGAGAACGCTACCTACCCGCGGACGACAACCCCCGCATAATAAGTGATGGCTCCTGCCCAGCGCACACTCGTAGTCCTGTGCAGCGCAGTCCCTGATTCTACAAGCCCTACACTGACACTCTGCAACCTTACACCGTGCAATCCATATGGTTTATTCGGATGGACCACTGCCACAAACCCGATACTGAATGGGGTGGCCCTAAACCGTAAACCCTGAGAAATCCTACACCCTGCAGTAGCAAAGCCCATATTGGGAGTGCAGGGTTTCAGGTTGTTGGGTCTTACATTCGTGTTCTAACTCTCCCAGCTGGTGCAGATTGAAATCTAGGTCTTACGTTTTAGGATCTGAGGCAAAGTTGACGGATCAGAGCATGGTCTTCCGGCTCGAGGTGCAGGGTTCGCGGAGCAGGGACGGTTTAGGGTTTTGGGTCTCCCTATAAGCCCTCAACCCCTAAATCCTGAACCCGAAAAACCCCTTAACCCATAAATCCCTTATACACCCCTAATCCGAAGTCGTCACAGGGTTTTGAGGTTCTGTGCCCACCAACTAACGAACCTCAAACCCCGACGTTGCACGAAGGGCCGTTATAGGGGCTGGAGTCGCCGCTATAACCCCCAAACTCGGAACTTTTTGCTCAGGTGCTTTTGGGGCCCCTACTTTAGAGCATACGTTTCTTGAAGCAGTCCTGCGGATCCACCCGCACCACTGCGACGAAGCCCGCGGGCTGCGTGAATTCCGCCGGAGTGCTACAAGGCTGGTCATCTGCGTCCTGATGCGGTTTCCCAAAGGCTCCATGTACCTTTATAGTAGGTACTTAAGCCTTAAAGGGGGTCCCCATATAGGTACTGTAAGGTCTAAGTATATACAAAATGGGTACCTGGAGCGATGAGGTTTAGGGTTTAGGGTTAGGGTTTTAGGGTTTAGGTTTTAGGGTTTTAGGGGTTTAGGGTTTTAGGGTTTCAGGGTTTGACTTTTTTTTGTAGGGTTTAGGGTTTACAGTTTGGGACTGCTGGTCTAAAGTCGAAAAGCATTTAGGTCCTAGGCCCTTGTAAGGCTCCATGTACCCATGTAGTATATATACTTAGGCCTTAAAGGGGTTCCTATATAGACACGTGGAGCCTTAGCCAGGGTTTAGCTTCAGAACTGGATCTTCTTAGTTCTGCTGAGGGCTGTGGCGATGACGACCGGTTCATTTGTTATGTCTTGCGCAGGAATGCTTTACTTGGCTGCTGCTGCTCCGCATTATTGCTACTGGGCATTACCGTTACAGCTACTGTTGCTGAGCATTACTTCTGCTGTGCCACTGCTACCGTCTCTGCTGCTGCTGCTTCTCCTACTCCTGCTGCTACCACCACTGCTGGTTACTGCTAGGGTGTCACTTTTACTGAGAACTACTACTACTACTACAACTACTACTACTACTACTACTGCTACTACTACTTCCTCTACTACTACTACTACTACTACTACTACTACTACTACTACTACTACTACTGCTACTACTCCTGCTACTACTACTACTACTACTACTTCTCCGACTCCGACTGGGAATGTGACTGCGACTTCGACCACGATTGCTGCTGCTGCGGCTGCTGCTACTACTACGACTACGACTTCGACGACCACGACGACTACTACGACTGCTGCTGCTGCTGCTGCTGCCACTACTACTACCTGCTGCTACGACAACAACCAAGCCGACTACGACGACGACTGCTACTGCTGCTACTACTGCGACTGCAACTACCATTACTCTACGAAGAGAATGATGATGAAGACGACGACGCCGATTGCCACAGCGCCGCGAGCGCCGCCATCATCGGCGTGGCTGCTGACCCTACTGCCACTGCCGGTGCCATCATCCTTGGAGAGCTGATAGTAGCATTTGTGCTCACCACAATTGCCACTCCCAACACGAGCTGTGTTCCCACAAGTGCACATGCAAAGGGGAAACAGAAGCAGTTCTTCCACACACGACCCGGAACCTGAACTGGCATGTCTTTTTTTGGAGTGGTTTGGGTCCTATGGTACTTACATGAATATGGTAACTATACTCGTAAGTATTTTTTAACCCCAATTACGATACTCACAACCTTACTGACTCAGTCCCATGATCCCCCAAGTAGGACCTAAACACCAAATCGCTATAGACCCTCTTAAGGAACCCTTTAAGGAGCCCCTTTGATTTACCAAGTCCCATGATCCTCCAAGCAGGACGGTAATAGGGTGTAGGGTCTAGTGTTTAGGGTTTAAAGTTTAGGGTTTAGGTTTAGGGTTTAAGGTTTAGGATTTAGGGTTCCAACCCAGGGGTGGTAAGCCCAGGTACTAAGATGAACCATTCATCTGACCCTGACGTCTCCCCCAAAACCCTAAACTCTTTAGCCTAAAACCCTAAACCCTCAAACCAGCACCCTGAAGCTGTAAAAGCCTGAAAGACCAAAACCCTAAAACCCTCACCCCTAAACCCCAAACCATGAAATTCCTATGTAAACCCAGCATGGGCTGTTCCCCATCTCCTCGCCGTCATAGGAGGAGCAGTAGCAGACCTTCCCCAGATTCCAGCATAGGGAACTTTACAAGGTTTGGGAGTTTGGGGCTTCAGGGATTAGGGCTGTAACGCTTAGGAGTTTAGGATTGGTGAAGGTCTGACGGGTTTAGGGTCGTTTAATGAGGACCAATGACTTATACGCCACTTTCGTTGAAGGCAGCGATCTTAGGATCCCTATGGTAATCCTGTACATGAGACGGAGGGCTGTTGTCTGGCTTTGTCCGGGTTTAGGATGAAAGGCGCGCAGTTCAAGTCCCTTTTAAGGCCGAGACCAGGCTCTATGCGCAGAAGGGTTTAAATGTTCAAGCAAGATCTGGGGTGGAAGCAGTCCCCGCAAAGGTCCGGTATAACAGTTCAGCATACACACGCGAAACAAGCAAACTCTCGAACGGCACCGTCACACAGCTCCAGCCGTTATCCGGCTGACAGTCCGAATTGATTCCGAAACTATCTCCAAACCCCAAATCGAATACCTTGATATACATATTACAAGACGTGTATATATATATATATATACATACATACATACATACATAGATACTATACATATCATGTACACATACAAATGCGTCACATATATGCACATGTCTGCACACATGTGTACGTACGTATACATATGTCCATCTGCCTGCCTGCCTGCCTACCTGCCTGCCTGCCTGTTTGCATGTGTAGGTGTTTAACTATGTAAGTATGTGTGTAAATATGTAAGTATGTATGCATGCATGTATGCATGAAAGCCTGTATGCATATATGCAAGTGCGTGTGTCTGTGTGTGCATGCTTATACCCTGGGGCTCCAGATCGCCCAAGATAGGCAGTATTTAAAGACTGCATATCCCAAGGTAGGTACTACGGTTGATGGACAAAATCCTGCATGACCCATAATAAGGAATATACCATAATTCCCATAGTTTAGGGTCCTTAGGGTCATGCAGGATTTTGTCCATCAACCGTAGTTGCATACTTGGAGCCCTAGGGATGGATCACCTAACGAACACCCAGTTTACGCTCAATAATTTGGCAGCTGTCGCCTGGAAGCGGCCGTCTGTCGAGGGCCCTGAGTTTTTGCTGGCACCCTACCAAACCCTACAGTAAACCCCAAAGCCGAAACCCCCAAGCCGGTTTGTTTGGCGTCTTGTGGGGAGCTTGCTCAAGGGCTTGAAGGCCCAGGGTTGAGGGTTGGGGGTATAGCTTTGGGGATTAGGGCTCGGGTTGCGATTTAGGCTTCCAGCTTGCATGAGAGTAGCGTAGTGCTACACGGTCTTGGAAGCTTATGGATTCTGTGTAAATCCCTGCTCCTCGCAATGGCTAAAGAGTTGGAACTGGAAGCCTTACTGTTTGGCATTGAAGGCTTGGCTACAAGATGATACCAGGGTTGGGTGCACCCTAAACCACAAACCACCAGGAGCCCGAAACCCCAGTCGCTTGTAGTTTGGAGACCCTTACAAGTATTTATGAATAGAGATACCTTTGTAGGAGCCATAGGGGAAAATTATCAAATTTCCCACAGTGCCACCTAGTAGATAACCCTGAAACCTAAACCCTAAACACTAAACATCCGGAGTCCTTTGAGCTCTGAGGCCCAGAACAACCACATGAAGCGTGGAACGGTCCGGCGTTCGGGGTACTTGGGGGACTATGGGACTTAGCAGCTAAAAGGGGCTGCTTCAAAGGGTTCCTTAAACGGTTCCATAAAGGGGATCTATAGGGATTTAGGATTTAGGGCCTACTTGGAGGATCATGGCACTTAGTAAGCCAGGTGAGTAAGCATCTTGGTTGGAGTTATACGTAATCATACAAGCATAGTTACCTTGTTCATAACTCGAGTAAGTTACCAAGTCCCATGATCCTGTCCCCCTTATCAATCCCTTATAGATCTCTTTTCAGGAACCCTTTCAGGAACCTTACCTCATAGCTCCTTTAAGGACAAGGGCCCCTGCAAAGTGGTTCCTGGAGCCTCCGGCTCGTAGGGTCTGTTGGACCGGGCTCTTGGCTGCGTTCATAACTTGCGGTTTAGGGTTTAGGGGTAGGGTTTAGGGTTTATATGCATGGGTGTAAGGTTCAGGGTTTAGGGTGTAAGGTTCAGGGTTTAGGGGTTTAGGGGTTTAGGGTTTAGGGGGTTAGCGTCTAGGGTTTAGGGTTTGGGGTTGGCTTTCTACAGCCACTCACGGAACACTATGTATTGCTTCGGAGGGTCCTTGATGCAAAAGTGGGTCTCTGGCCCTGTTCCGCTTCAGGCTTCTGGCTAGGGCACAGGGCTTCGGGCTAAGTGAATCCGAGGTGCTGCCCACGTCCACCAGTGAGTACCCTAGGCCATCATTTACCCAAAGCGATGTCGGTGACGAGAAGGACACATTGGCCACCTAGCAACGGCAGAGCACGTCCGTAGCGTGCTTGGAGGATCATGGGGCTTAGTAAGTCAGGTCATAAGTACTTCATTTTGGGGCTATATGTCGTTTCAAGTATAGTTTCCCTATTACTGACGACAATACTACTAATGATAATGAGAAGAAGAACAATAACAATACTAACAATCACCATAAACCCAATGATCCCGTAAGTACCGGAAGGCTGCGGGGTGCAAAAACAATGCAAAGAGAAGCAGCATACGTCGACTTTCGGGGTGACCTGTAACGCACACCTTCAATGGTAGATGTGTTTGGTCTTTGGGGCAAAGACCCTGAAAGTGTGAGTCCTTAGGCGAGCCTTATGTAGGTTTAGGGACCCTAAATCCCAAATCTTAGAAACAACAACAGAGTTCCCTAAACCCCAAGCCTCGGCACACCAAGAGTTCCAACCAAGCTGCCGGTGTGTCGAAGGGCAGCTGCAATGAGTCCTGACTAAACTTCAGGGTTCAAGCTTGGGCTTAGGCTCTTCGGGTTTCGGGTTGTTTTTTGGGTGGTTTGATGTCGGACAAGGGGGTGGGTTCCGGTTTTAAGCCAGTTTGATGTCGGACAAGGGGGTGGGTTCCGGTTTTAGGCCAGTGCTACTCGTCCTAAGCCCTAAACTCATAGCCCACCCAAGGCCCTTCCAAAGACAAAGCTGTTTAACACCCACCAAGCCTCAACGGCAGAAGCCACCGTTTGCAAGCCCAAATCCTTACACTAACACGCAGACTCGAAATAGCCCTGAATGGACACTTTGCCTCAGACCATATTCAGTTCTACTCAGTGTACCTCTAGCACTTCCGGTATGTATACCTCTAGAACTTCAGGTATGCATGTGTGTATATATATATATGTATATATATATATATACATATGTTAATGTCATTGCTTAACTACAGCAACAGGCTTCTCCCTGAACCACAGCCCCGGAACCTGGAGTGTTTGGGCACAGGGACTCTATACAGACCCCTGCAGCCCTAAAAAAACCCTAAACCCTACATTGAGGCTGTCTTGGCTGTAGAAAAAATTCGTGAGCGCCCGTAGGGTTCGTACGTCCAAAGGTCACATCATTCAGTGGATTCGATTCCTGACTTAAGACATCTCTTTATTGATATATTCTTTAAGCATTAGCTTCAAATAGGTTATCAGCCGTAGCCGGCTTTTAGAGCTTAGCTGATAGGGTTTAGCTAGATATTCCGTAGTCGTTGGGGCCATGGATTCCGTCTCGAGGGGGCGAAGAAATCCACCTGCCCGCGAGCCGGAATCTGCTGACCCGGATCGAGACCAGTTTTTCCGGCAGCCTTGAGTCAAGCAGGAATTGCTGGGATATTTCCAACTGGATTGTTGAATGGCGATGCGTCGCCGAACACCATGGAAAGGGGAGTGGCTATGGGCCCTTCTGTGACCGAGCAATTGCCTGTGGCATCACCGCTTCACTCTGATCGAGTGAAGACGGAAGTGGAACTTCTGAGAAGCCGCCCCTCCATCTACTCTGGACGATGATGGGTTAAAGTTACAGCCGGAGGTGGATGAAACTGCCTTAAGAGACCTGGTGCCAGTTTTGGGAACCCGAGAACCAGATTACACGGCTTTGGGGTCTTCGGAGACTCCGCGAGTTGCTAGAGTGGAGCCGAGCGCTGGTGGAGCTGCCGAAGCAATCGATACCGAGTTGGCCGATGTTCCTCAGAAAGAGCTGGGGGAGCCGAGCGGTAAGGGGCGGGGAGTGACCAGCCCAAGCTCTGTAGCAAGCCAAGCGTGTGTGGAGGAACAGCGAGCGGGTCCTGCGAGGAATGACCCGCGTGAGTTGGTGCCGGATGATGAGTACAAGCTTCATAGGATGGAGACCCTTTTGGCACAGTTTGTTGAGGAGAATCGTGAACTCAAGCGACGATTGCAGTTGTCTCCGGTGTCATTTGCAATGGGCCATGCTAATAATGAGGTTTTTCCGGGGCCTCTAGGAACTGTACAGGCTGTGAATTCCGCTGTGATGCCAGATTTTCCGGGTGCCTATGGAGAACTTAGAGTATAGGCCAGGGTCTTGAAGGTAGGATCGGAAGTTCTCATCAGGGTCCGCCTTTGCCGTTTCCTCGAGCTCCCTTTGGACCACCGGGGTTTTTAGGGGGTGTTGGGGTTCAATGGGGTGAAGGGTTAGGAACTTCTTCTCA
Organism: Symbiodinium sp. clade A Y106; assembly: GCA_003297005.1. Classification (NCBI taxonomy): domain Eukaryota; class Dinophyceae; order Suessiales; family Symbiodiniaceae; genus Symbiodinium; species Symbiodinium sp. clade A. The sequence goes on from BGNK01002781.1 coordinate 23,572, forward strand.
GGGGTTTGAAGAGGGAGCAGGTTATTGGGCTTATCGCGGTCCTGGTTCCTCTGGCCCGAACCCTTTGTCACCCCCTGCACCGGTAAAGCCCCCTCAACCGACCCCTGAAAGTTGCGCTGTCGGACGTCAGACTCTGCGTCAGTTTGCCGCGGAGGCCCTGAGTGGAGGAAATGGTCAAGGGGAACAGGGTTCTTTTCAGACTCCGCGTAGCAGAATTGGGGATCATGGACTTCCGGTGTCTCCCGGAGGAACGGTGATAAGACCTCCACCAGGACCTCCTCCGTTGTCGCCACGTTCGGTAGCTGCGGTTGTGCCGGGAATTGCTCCGCTGATGGGTCAGCCTGACATAGGAACAGGGGTTTCCGGGGTTGTAGACTCTAGGCCTGCATGAGGAGCCTGCCAAGTACATAAGTGAGTTGCCTAAGTCCCCTTCGGCGGATGTTTGGTACAACTCAGTCGAGCTAGCAGCAAATCAAGGATACTCGCGATGGTTAGTTGCAGATCCTTTAGGACGGTTGGGTTTGGATCCTAGCTCAGTGGTGGCGTCATTTGACATGCATAACTTTCAAAGGGTTGAATCGCGAGCAGTCACCCTTCTGTTGGCGGCCGTTCCAAATTCGGTGCGTGATGACATAATCACCAACCGGTGGTTGAGCACTGCTTCCGTTATGTTTCGCATTCTATGCGCCTATCAGCCAGGTGGGTCTAGTGAAAGGGCGCAACTCTTAAGCCAATTGGTTTCCCCGGAGCAGTGCAAAGGGTTTCAGGAGGCCATTAAGATATTTCGTCGATGGCAGCAGTTGCTCCAACGAGCAACGGAGATTCGGGCGACGTTACCTGACGCCTCGTTACTTCTTCGTGGCGTGGATCAGTCCACTGCGGCACTTCTCGCAAGTAGCCCAATGATAGCATTCCGAGTTAACTCTTTTCGGCATAGTGTGGCTCTTGGTTACAATCCAACTACTGCCGGGGTTACCCAGTTGGTAAGGCTTCTTCAGGCTGAGAGCGAGGCAGCGGTTTTGGTTGATAATTCGGGGCCCGGGGACAAGAGGGCTAGGACTGCGGCAGTGAATGTTAACCGGGAGCAGCCGTCGGTAAAGGCTCCCCCAGCGCCTCCACCTCCCCCTAATCCTCAAGTATCTGCTGTCGGTATAGGTACTGATGGCCGCTTCCAGGTAGTTCCTGGGGTGTACCGGTCTTCTTTGCCTGCGACAAGCTGAGGATTTCAGACGGCAAAAATGGTTGGGATGAGGAGGCTTGGAAACGACTCCGTAAGGTTTGGAGCCTTGAAGAGGCTGTGTTTGATCAGGCTAGCCTAGGGGGTTCGGTTTTAGGTCCCACGGCGTTGTTTACTTCGTCCTGGTATCTTTATGAAATGTTGGATGCCCGTAGGGTTGGCGAAGAAGTTCGGCTCTTCTTGCAGGGGCTGAGTGATCTTGGGAAGTTATGGGGTCAAAGTGAGCCGGGTTACAAGTACATGCTGGCTTTTGCGTATGCCGTTCCGGATAAGTTTAAATCGGAGGTTGTTGATGAGTTGGCAGAGCATGAGCCTTCAGAGTGTGGTCAGCTAGTTCCAGATGCTGGTGATCTTCAGGGTAAAACTCCATTGGCGTCTGCTGGGGTCGCTGGAAAGGACCTGTTTCCAGAGCTGTTTGCGGTACCGGAAGCAGAAGCCAAGCATGATGATGCCCTGTTACGGGCTGTAACCCACCGGGTACGGGGGAAAGGTCCGGAGGCAGGCTTGGAGGCGGGATCTTCTGTGACTGAGGGAGGGACGCAGGCACCGGCAGTGACTGCAAGTTCTCATCGGACCTTGTTCTTGGGGGTACCATGAACAACGAAGCAAGGTAAGGACGTCTTGCCACAGGTGCAAGGTGTCATCAACCGCCTTGAGGCGGCGGGCTTCCCAATCCACCGCTATCGTTCGGACCGTGCTAAGGAATTAAGGTCGACTGCACTCATCAACTGGTTGAAGAATCAGGGCGGTCAGGGTGAGGTGTGTAGTATTTCCCTCAGGTACAGGAGATGCATCCGGTGGACGTTGAGGCTGTCTTGGTTGTAGAAAAAATTCGTGAGCGCCCGTAGGGTTCGTACGTCCGAAGGTCACATCATTCAGTGGATTCGATTCCTGACTTAGGACATCTCCTTATTGATATATTCTTTAGGCATTAACTTCACATACTTAGGGGTTAATTTTTTTGGGTTGAGGGCCCCCAAACCCCATGCCCGAAACCCTACGAACCCCCAAGCGGTCCTCGAAGCGTAAGGATGGGCAGCTGACGAGGAAGGCCGATGTGATGGCGGCAGCGTCCTGGCTCCTGGCTCTGTTTCTGCTTTGTTGTCCCGGGTTTAGGCCTATAGGGCTTAGCATTTAAGGCTCAAGCTTTAGGGTTTGGGGCTTGGGGTCTAAAGTTAAGAGCTTCTAGGGTTTTAGCTTTAGGGCTTGGGGCTTGGGGTTTGCAAGGTGTGCGGCTCAAGACTCAGAGTGTTAGGGTTACAATAATAGGTCTAGAGTCTCGGGTTTAAGATTTACTGTTTAATTAGGGCTTATGTAAGGTTTTACATATCGGGATGAGGTCCCCTTTGTCTTGTTCTTCTGGTGCTAGGAAGGCTCAAGGAGTGACTGCAAAAGCTGTGTATTGTTTTCTACATTGTCTCCAGTTAGGTCCGAGGGCTTTGGAAGTTTCAGGTCCTTCGAGCTTACCAGCAAAGCCTAGATTCCACAACCGCCTAGTTGAGGAATAGACCCTAGCCACTGACCATATTACGGATCCCTCTGTGCTACGATACCTCAATGTATAGTCCTTATCGATCGGCAGACCGATAACAAAATTATGATGCATACTTTGAAGCTGCCCCGGAGCTCCATCGTACCTCCAGCAGGACACCTAGACCCTAATCTCGACCTTAAGCCCTTGGCCTTTGGCTGACGGACGTGCAAGTACGACTCATCTGGCCTCAAGTAGCGCCCGGTCACATTGAGGACACAGGTCCTGAGAGAGAAGAGAGCATCGGAGGGGATTTAACGAGGCTGTCGAGGTTGTGTGGGTAGGGATGTGTAGGGTCCATATGGATTCAGGGCTGAAGGTTTGGAGCTCAGGGTGCAGGATTTTGAGGGTATGGAGTGGCCAGGGGCCCAGCGTTCAAAAGGACTAAGGCTCCGTGCATGAAGGTGACTGCATACCATACTGAAGCATAGTATTAGGGACCTGAGTGAATAGTTAGCACTAGTATTCCTTAAGGGATCTACCAAATCTGTCCTCACAGCGGTTCAGGTCCCAGAGACCTATGTAGTATGTTTCGGAAACTAGACAAGCTTAGCTTCGCAAGCCCTCAGCGAGGGGGTTCTCCAAAACCAGACTACAGGCCAACTGCCTGCCGCCCAGTGGCTCCCCCACCCGGCAGTAGTAAGTGTCCCCTCCCAGGGCACTTCTCACCTTCACTGTCGAGCTTTAGGGGTGCAACGACGGGGGAGAAGCATGCAGGTTCAGGTTTTAGGGTGGAAGGATAAGGGTAGTTATGCCCAGCTGCTAGCAAAAGTCTCTGGCATTAATTAGTGTGTACGGATCGCAAACTGGGAGGTCTTGATACTTCTGCCTGCCAGATGCATCCTTGAACCCAAGATGGCCCAAAGGCTTTAGATGGCATTGCCATGTGAACCCGAAGCTTCATGAGTCCATATGATGTAAGATTGTGTATATATGTATAATTACAACTATATATATATACATTGTATGTATACTTATGCATGCATGTACATTCATACATACATACACATACACACACACACATACATACATACATACATACATACATACATACATACATACATACATACATACATACATGCATGCATGCATACATACATACATACACACACATACGTACGCATATATATATATATATATATATATTAATATATATATATATATATGCATACCTACCTACCTACCTACATACAGCATGCACCCATATTGCCATAACTAGTGGCAGAATGAAGGCACAGCCCTTAAACCTGGCACCTTCAACCCAGAGCCCTAAACCCGCGAATCGCTCTAAACACCACAAAACCTAAGACCCAAAAAGACACCGAAAGCACACAACCCAAAACAACAACAAGCCTCCAGCCCTAAACTCGTCTTCGCCAGGGCACCCGAAGAAAACCAGCCGGTTCGGTGAAGCGCGTGGGTGCGAAGCAGTCATTGCCTCACATGGTCCGTGATGGGCTACGAGAACAGACGGTTTAGGGTTTAGGGTCTTGGCATTCCTTTAAGGGATCTAGAAGGGTTACTACAACGGGTACTATTAGGGTTTAGGGTTTAGGGTTTTGGGTTAGGGTTTAGGGTTTGCATGGGAGCTGATAGGAGTTCTATGAAGCTTCCACAGACGTTTTAGAGAAAGGCTTTATAGGGTTCTTAAAGGGATATGATAGGGGCCTCAGTCGGTGTATTATCGTTTGTAGGGGCAAAAAAATAGAAACAACTCCGGACTTTATTAGGGACCTGTTTCAAAGGTCCTCCAGTATCCCTAAACCCTAAATCCTAAATCCTAAACCGAAGCCTTGCAAGGGTTCTAGAATGGTTCTTCTGGGGTTCGGGCCTGTAAAGAGAGAAATTCAAACCGTGACACCCGTAAGCCCTATAACCAGTCTATAAGCTCAAAACTCCAAACCCTAAGCCCTCAACGTCCTGGGGCGTGTCGTGCTTGTCGGGTTCTTCAACTCCTAAGATCCTATAACCTGAGCCGTGGAGCCATTCGAGGAGCCCCCAAGTACCCTTTTAGGGTTCCTTTAAGGGCTCCTTCAAGACTTCCTATAAGGTTCCTTTAGGTCGTCACAATTCCCCAAGCCTGGCACTTCCCCACCTCGACACAAGAAGTCCAAACCCGAAACGTCACCTGATAGTATCTTTACCGAAAAGAACAGCACAATCTCTCGATCTCTTCAAACACGTTCTGTCCACATCGGTCCTTGTCTTCACTCAACTGCTGTAAGTCCCAGCCGAACCTTGCAACTCAAACTAAAGATGCGGCCGACCTTGGTAGCAAACGCACAGGAGCTGGCTGCCCACGGAAAGGGCCTTGCAGCGGAAGGACAACTGGCAGCGAGGGTGCAGACACGAAGTCCTGATACTCCCAGAAGGGCAAAGTGTCAGCGAACTCCTTTACGATTGGAGCCTAAACCTGCAACCCCCAGACCCCTAAACCCCTCAACCCTAAACGCCTAACCCCTAAACCCCTAAACCCAAAACCCCTAACCCCGAAACCGAGCTTGGCCCACCTGGCCGAAATCAATGCGCACTGTGGCCGTTCGGTTGCCCTCGGCGATGAAGGGCTCATCGATGCCCAGCAGCACTCCTTTCAGAAGGACCCTTTGGGGTTCCTTTAAGGGTTGCCTTAAGGGTTCCCTCAAAGGGATCTATAGGCTCCTTAAAGGGATTTACAGGCGGGTAGGGCTCTAATAAGGACTTGAGAAGACCACCCCTAAGGGTCCCTATGACCCTTGCTTGTGGCTTCTGGCTACTTTTCTTTAGGTTCTTATGCTGAACCCTGATATAGAATGTATAGGGACCCTACAACAAAAGTAGGCTTTGGTAGTTGAAGGTGGGGTGTCGGATTCGTGGGGAGCGGGTGTAGCGCATCAGGTTGCAGATCTCTTGTTCGGAGCGTGGGTTTAGCTGAGGCCTTGGTACACCAAACAAAGTCCTGAATACCTGGGGTTTCTATAGAAGGAATTACGATTACCCCATCTAGGTACTTCGGACCCTTTGGGCACACTGATCATTTAGACTCAAACCCCTCTGTACTTCATTAATTCCAGATGTCTTGCATGAGCGCGAAGCCCGAAGTCAGGAACCTCTTGCACAAATGCTTAGACGAAGGTTTTAGAGCTTAGGGAAGAATGCTTAGAAAAAACCCAACTCCTTGTTGGAGTTAAACCCTACTATATGCAGGACTTCCCTACGGGCACGAAATCCCTGAAAGCCTGAAAACGAAGCCCTACGTATAACCCAAATTCCTACACCCCGAACCCTGACCCCGGAAACGGCTAAGGAATTGTCACAAGATTCCGCTCTTAAATGCAGGTAGAAAAACCCTAAACCCTCAACACCTAACCCCTGAACCCTAAACCCCTAAACCCTAAACCCCTATACTAAACCCCTAAACCCTGAACCCCCAAACCCTAGACCCCTAAACCCCTAAACCCTCAACCCCTAAACCCTAAACCCCTAAACCCTCAAGCCTAACGGGTAGGTGGGTTCTCTGGGAACGGGCCACCGAGGCGCCCGGATTGGACATCACGAAGGAGCGATAGCCCCCGAAATTCTGATTACCTTGGCCGCTGAAGGGTTCAGGGGTTTAGGTTTTTTTTGGTTTGAACGCCTTTTTCCGTCAGCCAGCTGGTTTAGGGATTTAGGGCTTAGGGTTTAAGAGTCTAGAGGTGACCGTAAGGTTTAGGACATGGATATCGAGTTTCGACATTAGTTGGAAGGCAAAACGGACATTTAAGCTAGTTGCCTGAACATCATCCCAATTATGGGTAACCTGTCGTGGCATCCTATGAATAACGTGCACAGGGCTGGGCGTGGAAAGCTCCAGGAGTCTAAACTTCAGACAGAAAATATCCGCTTAGGGCTTGGGGTTGTCGTTGGTTGTAGCGTCTTGGGTCTTGGTGGTAGAAAAGCTGCTGACACTGTACACTCTGCGCGCTGCAGCTTCTATGGTTTAGGGCTTATGGTGCCCACTGTCACCACCCCAAATAACCCACCAAGCAAAATCTAAGTCCTAAACCCCATGCAAAGCCTACCCCTGGCCCTGTGGGAGGCTGAACTGAGTAACTGAACATGTAGAATGCACATGTATGTGTGAGTGTGGCGTGTTCGCAATACCTTCTGAAACCATGCCTGCAACAAGAAGGATAAAGATGGCCATGATCACGGTTGAAACCAAAATCCAAGTTCGAGTGGTGCCATTTGGAAAAGTGCTCGCGGCAACTCACTTTAGGGTTTAGGGCACGGTTTAGGGTTTAGGGGTTTAGGGTTTAGCAGCTTTAGCATGACAATGCAAGGATAGCTGGTACTTGTCGCAGCACAGCACGTCAATGTTCGGACGTCCAAACACTCAGCAAGTAGTCTGTGGTATAGGCTTCTTTTCAACTCCTCTGTCCGTCTAAGAGAGATCTGAGTTCGAAAGGCCGACTGAGGCTAGGAGACCTAGGGTTCAGGGTTGTAGTGCTTCGGTCCGGGTTTAGGGTTTAGGGTTTAAGGTTTAGGGGTTTAGGGTTTAGGGGTTTAGGGTGTAGGGTTTAGGGTGTTTTAACTCGGGTTTCTGTAAGGAGCAAACCCTGTTTAAGTATCCTCATGATTGCTTAACCGTTTAACCACCTAAACCCACTCCCAAGCCAAACCCGAGCAAAAAAAACGCAATCCACACAGTCACTTCTAAAGCTACTTAAAGGCTCATGGGACTTAGTAAGTAAGGTTATAAGTGGGTTAAAATTAGGATAACCCCACTTAGGGGACTTATAACCCCAATTATAACCTACTTACTAAGTCCCATGATCCCTTAAGTAGCCTACCTTGTTCCGAGAAACTCCTCAACGAGAAGGGCATCCTTCGTCCTGTTCTACACAATGAAACCTTAAGGGCTCCTGTAAGGGATCCTTTAACATTGAAGGGGCTCTTCAAGGGGTCCCTTTAAGGGTACAAGATAAAACAAGGCTCTGGCTGTAAACCCTCCTGGACTACAAGAAACCTACCTTCTTACGTTTCCAGGTAGGTTACTTGGGGTTAAGGGAAGCCCTAAACTCCAAATACTACCGTGGGGACCTTTCTTGCGGCCGGATGGCTCCCAGTGCCGCAGACCACGCCACTACCGGCCGCTGAGTCTGGTGGGGCAGACACGACGATGGTGTCCGGTATCCCATACCTTAGAATGGGTAATGGAAAGGCCCTTGAATGTCAGAATCGCACATGGAGTTTGGGGCGACGGGGCTTGAGGGGTCTTACCCAACAGCCATCCGAGCCCAAACTTTCCGACAGCCCTGAGTCCTGCAGTCCCTTCTAAAGAGAGATGGCCTCAGGATTTTCCTGGGTCAGGAAGCAATTGATAGGTTTGAGGTTTAGGGACGGATCAGGTGATTTAGCCAGTGGGTCTGAGAAAGTTACGGCTGGGGTTTTATTCACTTTAAGACGTTAGCACTTGAGGTATGCTGTCTGAAAATCTATAGCTAGAGGTAGCGCCTTGCGTGGGGTAAGGTTCGTCAGCAGGAATCCGGCTGGCAACCTGTCATCGTACCAAGCGGCCCATTGAGAGAAATGGCGCAGGGTGTTCCGGAGATGCACTCTGTGGCCAAACTGTCCTGCGGGATTACAAATAGGGGCCTTCATAATCGAAACAATGTACTTCGGGCAAAAAAACACACTGCATGGGCACATGGTCTTAATCACACGAGTATCATTTTGGGGTGTAATCATTACAATAAGGAGCCCTAGTTAGGAATATGGGTAATGAATCGTGCTCATTCAAGCTTCTACAGTAGAAGCCAGCAGATTGGAACGTCATTATCCTCATGATCTTAAGGTACTAGTAAAGAATAGGGAATCCGAGCACTAGTCATCCGAAATCCATGTTCCAACCTTCTGGATTCACTATATACTTGCCATACTTAACGGTCTGAGCATGCTAACAGCCCAGTTCCCCTTCTGACGGGCCAGGTCATCAGAGAACACCCAAAAACAAGACACGCATTTTCCAAATGCGTGGAATCGGCCTTAGGGTTTGGCATCTTAGAGTTCAAAGGTCTGGGGGTCTGGGGGTTTGGGGGCGTAGGGGCTAGGGTTTAGGGCTTTATATTCTTTGCATTCTTGGAAGATGTGGTAGTTTCCGAAAATAGGGGACCCTAATATAGTGCCTTAAACAGGAGGATCCTCATAAAAAGGACCCCAACGTAAAGTACCCCCTAATTTTCAAAAACTCCCATGTGGTAGGCTCTGAACCCCAAAAACCCTTAGGGTCCAAGTACCTAATTATCATATACTCTCCAAAATAGTATCCTACACAACTACTATCCTAAACCCAAGTACCTCATTATTGGATCCTTTGGACCCTTTGGGAAACTGGACAATACCTAGACTAGGGTTTTGGGGCCCACTATACTATTACAATATAAACGAACTCCCAAGATAGTATTGGTAATTATATAGGCCCCTAATATAGAACCCTCTTATAGATCCCTTGTATAGACCCCTTCAAGGATCCTTGCGCGCCTATATTCAGAGTACCTTCTGGGTTTAGGTGGTCCCTATAGTAGGGTCTGAACACCAGAAGTGGAAACAAGCTCCTCATCGGCTTGCAGGAAAGGAAGCATCCTCACCACAGGCGAATTTAGGTTTTAGGGTTTAGGGTTTTCGGGTTTAGGGTTTTAGGGTTTTAGGGTTTAGGGTTTTGGTTTTAGGGTTTAGGGTTTGGAGTTGTTGAGCAGAAGGGCAGCTCTTTGGGGTGATTCGGGCGTAAGAGCCCGAAGCACTCAAGCCTTTTGAGTGGAGGAGGCGCCTGTTTCTCCGATAATTCCAGTTTTTGACGCTGCCCGCCTGAATGAGGCCTTACTAGTGGATAGAAGCTGAAAGTTTGATTCACCGGAAACCCGAAGGGCCAGAGCTGGTACCTTGAAAGCTGAGGTGAACACACTCGCTCATTTAGGTACACATTACCATGCAGATTCATCGGCTTCAGGATGCCGAGATTTAACTCAGAGTGTTTCAACTAGCTTGATAAGGATCTTACAGGGCTTACTTGAAGGGGCAGGGGACTTAGCAAGCAGATTATAAGAAAAGTTAGAAGTGCCCTAAATGGAGTTACCCTAATTACAACCCTACTTATAACCAACTTACTAAGTCCCCTGCCCCTTCAAGTAGGGTTTCAGATCTAAGATTCAACTTGGCAGGGCTTCGGAGCACCGGGTTTGGGATTTAAGGGTTTAGAGTTATTTTGAGCCACCCCCCCCCCCCCCCCCCCCCTCCCCCCATCCCCGCAAATTTTCGGAAGCCCCTCTCTACTTCTAGGGCGGCACGCTTTCTAGACAGGCACAGGCCGCCAAACACCCGAAACCTCCCTATAACTAACTTGAAATGGCTTATCCCTGGTAGCAACACATGGATCNCCCCCTCCCCCCATCCCCGCAAATTTTGAGAAGCCCCTCTATACTTGCAGGTCGGCCCGCTTTCAGGATCGGCTCAGCCCACCGAAATCCGAAACCTGCGCCGGAACTAAACTGAACAGGTTTATACCTGCCTGATGAGCTTGGCTACGAACCCTGGACTGATCTAGCCTGAATAATTAGAATCGGGCTGTATATACTATAACCATAGCAAAGAACCAACCCCAAAAAACTGTAGGCTTCTATTGTAGACGCAGGCAGAAGCAGGAGGTTGGTTTCGGTCCTGACGGTGCCAACATTGTAGGGCATGGTCGTGCAGTCTCCATCGTTTACCTCCAGAGATTGATGGCTAAACCCTAAAACCCTAAACCCTAAATCCTAAACCCTAAACCCTAAATCCTAAACCCTGAACCCTAAACCGATTTATGTTGGGCTTGCGGATTAGGACTTACAGGTTGATTCTAGTTCGTGTGCTTGTAAAGTATGAGTACAGTAGTGTGCAGTATGAGACTTGCTGGATGGGGTGTCGCCGCATGTAGGCTGGCGTTGTGAGGAGATCTGCAAGTTTAGGGTTTAGGTAGGAGCCTGCTTGAAACCCACAACCCCAAAGCCAATAAACCTAGTTCAAGCGGCCCATCCAACCGCAAAAAAAAAGCTCCGTCGATCTGCGCTGCAAGATGGCCTATAAGTCCCCAGAGGCTCCAGTTTAGGGGTTTAGGGTTTCCAACGCTCCTGAACTAAGAGACATATTATACACTTGACTATACTTGGAACCATAGTAGGCTTCTTTCTAGGGTTTCAGGTGTATTTCATGAGCCAGGGGTACAGGTACTGGAGTCTCCAGCCGACTTGGACTCAAACGAACATGCTTCCGATATACGGGTGTGAGATTCTTCATGTTACAAAATACCTGGGACCAGCATATCGTATTGAAGCCTTTGATGGTGGGGTCATAACCGACGAGTCTGTATGTAGGGTTTGGGGCTACAGGTCGGGTTTAGCCATTTAGCCGCTAGCATGTGGGAACTAGTTCGGAACTAGGGCTCCTACAGGTCAGCCCTCGGCTCTCGTTCTGGCAAGACTTCCGGAACATAACAGCGTACAGGGTTGAGAACCTTGAGCTTGCAATCCCTATGCCGAAAGTTCTCTGAAACCCTAAACCCTGAACCCCAAACCCATCAGCACAAACCCCACACCCTAAACCCCGAACCCGAAACCCTATGCTGAAAGGTCCCAGAAACCCACAACCACTCCGTAGTAGAGGGGCCTTAATAATTAGAACAGGGTTTGGGGGCTTATACTATAGTTAAATAAGGAACCCCCCCAAATAGTCTTGGTAATCATTTAGGCCTGTGTATTACACCCGCCTGCGTCTCGTCAGGCTCGGTCCCGAAGCAAAGGATATAGTCTCCTTGCGTTAAGGGTCCCTTGCTGGGATTTTGGTTTAGGGTTTAAGGTCTCTTGATGGGATTTTGGTTCAGGGTTTAGGCTTAGGGTCCACTGAAGGGATCTATAGGGCTACTATAAAGGTTTAGGGTACTTGGAGGATCATGGGGCTTCGTAAGTGAGGTTGTAAGTACCTTAATTGAGGTTATAAGTACGTAGTAAGTATAGTTACCGAAATAAGTATTAGATACCTTGCTATAACTAGGTTGTAACCCTGAGGATATAGTCTCCTTGTTTTGTGGTATTGACATAGGGGCCTTCATTACTAAAATAAAGTTCCTTCCAAGGGTTCCGATACGTGTATTTTTGCATACCATTATCATGATGAGGAACCCTGTGCGGTAGCAGACGACTGTATCAGCCGAGCATCGCATTGTGTCACCATAGCCGCCGACCCCGAAGTCAAAAACCATGACGTTCAAGTGGGGCTTGTCGGCGGGTGCTATGTCCACCTGAGTATTTTTTAGGTTTGGGGGTTGGGGGGCTGAGGGGTTTAGGGCAAGGTGTTTGTGCTTTAAAGTTGTGTCGGCTCTTTCTTTGCGTCGAGGGGTTTACAGTAGAAGCCAGAAAGTTGGAACATGGCTTTAGGAGGACTAGTGCTAGGATCCCTTATACTTTACCTTAAGGGCATGAGGATAATGATGTTCCAACTTTCTGGCTTCTACTGTAATGGTCTAGGGTTGGTTGCCGCAGCAGCTCCTCGAGATGCTATGCTGCCGGGCACGGCAAGTCAAGTTGTGTAGTGTTGCTCTCCCTGTCTCAGCTCCAAACCTGTCATCTCATCAGTGCGTTCGAATCTTAATAGCAATAATAAACTAGTAACAATAACATTCAATGAAAAACGATATAGGAATTGTGATCTCAACAGAACGTTCTGCAACCCCACATCAACCCAAAGGCTCTGTGGGCAGATTCAGAAAAGACGGGACCCGTCTGTGGACTGAACCCTTCTTAGTTGCTGAGTTCATAAGCCCCAAAACGTGTACACTTTCAGTTTTATAGTGGGTAATATTGTCCCAAAAAGTGTAAAGTGTATCCACTCAGCTACTAAGCATAATAGGCTTTATGGGGTAGTCTAAGGGTTTAAGGGTCCAAAGGACCCAATAATTAAGTACTCGGAACCCACAAAGCTTCTCGTGCCACGGGGCCCAGCTGCCTCCACCGATTCCGGAAGCCAAGCATCGGCCCCCACACTGGCTCCTGGTTAAGTTTAGGGTTTAGGTAATTTGGGAGGCTTCAGAATCGTCTCTGTAGTTGAAAGCCACCAATCGCGCCATGCCTGACTTAAGTGATGCCTAGGACTCAGCATGGCGGTGTTGATCACGTTTCGCGCATGGCCATGCCTCTTCGAAGGCATGTTCTTTATACACGTCGACATCGACCCTAGAATCTCTACAACGGTCTCAACAATTTGAGGCCATAAGCTTCCCCAACTGAGTTCTGGGGCACTTACTTAAGAGATCATTGGACGTAGAAACTAGGGTACCTTTCACCTGACTTACTAAATCCCATGCTCCTCCAAAGCACCCTAGAAATCTGAACCACTCCGTGTCAAGCCTATACCCTAAATTCAGTTCTCAACCCAGCATCCTATAGGGTTTAGGGTTTAGGGTTTAGGGTATTAAACCCTCCATCCTCGGCCCTAAACCCCAAGCCCCAAACTCAGGGTGGCAGGCAGCAGACTCCCCCTGCAAGCTCTGACTAACTCCTTGAAACCTACAACATCTGTTTCAAAGCCCAGACAAGTCAAGGGCTTAGGGATTGAGGGTTTCAGGATTTAGGCTGAATTTGGGCCTCCTAAGTCTTAAAAGTGTGCCCCAAACCCTAAACCCGTAAACCCTAAACCGTAGGGTTTAGGGTTCAAGTCAAGTCATCGCTTGCGCTCCGGAAGTCGCTGTAGACCAGAACCAGCCGACTCCTGCAGTGCTCCGGGATCTTGGGGGTTTATAGGGTTTAGGGCTCTTAGAGCTTATAGGGTTTAAGGTTTAGGGTTTAGGGCTCTTAGGGTTTCTAGGGTTTTTAGGTTTAGGGCTTTAGGGGTTCATAGCGTTTCTAGGGTTTTAGGTTTAGGGCTTTAGGGGTTTATAGGGTTTCTTTTTTGTTAGAGCCCTCTTTTCCTTTAGCAGTAAGCGTCCAGAAAACCAGGGTTGGTTGAGGGAGGGGAACACAGGGGTTTAGATTCAGGGTTTTGAAGTTTTTCGGTTTGGGGTTTTAGGATTTCCGGCTTAGGGCTTCTTTTATAGGTGTACCGCTGAAACAACGAGCCTGAAGTAGGCTTCAAGACTCTAAAGACCCGAACCAGACCCAAGACATTTGACATGTAAGTCAGCTGTACATCCCGAACGCACCATTCAATCAAAAAGGTCCGGAGCATTGAATTGCATAGCCCACAAACCCAAAGAGGGCCTGTGAATTCGCAAGACTCTAGCCACCCCCTATCTTCTAAGCCCTAATAAATGCCCCACCTATAGTGTCCATCGTAGTTCCTGTTTCGGTTACCTTATAGGATCCGAAATATAAAATTGGTTAAACCAAAAAAAGAACTACAATGGATACTATCTTTGTAGGTTCTTATTCCGTACCCTAATCTAGCGTCTATAGGGACCCTACAAAAGAGTGCGATTTGGTGGCTTAAGGTATACCCTAAGCCGGCCTCGGGGTGGGCAGGCCGTTGCGGAGCGTTAGCTGGCAAAGGCCCCCGAGAGTGCACTTGTCGGTGACAGGGTCCGGCTCTGGCCCTTGGCATAAGATGGGACATACTTAAAGGTTCATGGGACTTAGTAAGTAAGGTTATAAGTAGGTTATAATCAGGATAAACCCACTTAGGGGACTTATGACCCCAATTATAACCTACTTACTAAGTCCCATGATCCTTTAAGCAAGGTTTAGGACTTAGAGTTCAGGGCTTTGGGTTTAGGATTTAGGGTACAGGCTCAGGTCCAGGGTTCAAGGCTTCGGGTTTATGGCTTAGGGAGTTTAGGGTTTCGGGTGACCGCACTTTCAGGGCTTGGCATTCGGGGCTTTGGGGTTCAGGGTTCAGTCCCCTTCGTGAAGTGTTTTTTTCGGGTTGAGGGGTCCGAAGGAACATTTTCAGAAAGGAAGGGTTTGCAAAAGGAGTGGAAACCCTTTTCGAAGGACCCCACAGGAGGTTTTTTGTCGCTAGGATTTGAGTGGTTGTCTGAAGAAGTTGGATGGGTTGCTGGGCTTTACCCGTAACCCCGAACCAGCCGCATCACCGCCATGGTCAAACCGATGCGGTCAACAAAATAAATCATCGTCAGCAACATCGTCAACTTAACCGCCAATGCACCTTAACATCTTCGTTGTCATCAGTCCCATCTTCTCTTGTTCTCGCGAGCATCCCGGCGTAAGCGAGTGAGGGCGGGGCCAAATCGCAGAATGCGATTGTTGCGGCTGTCCGCAACGACGATCGCGCCGCCGCGTTCCACCTGGAACTTCCGTGCATGCAGAAACTGGAGTCATTAACCCAAGATCCGGTAAGTTAGGGCTTGGGGTTCAGGACTCGTGCCGCGGAGAATTTCGAGTCCGGGGGTATGTGAGAGCTCATAACAGTTGCGATCGAAGGGAGAACGGCTGACAACGGGTGCTCCAAACTGAAGTGCATGTCGATCACTCTTGGAGGTGCTAAGCCTGCAACAGTAAACCTGGAGTTTCGATGATGAGCGTACTTTACTGGCAATCTCTTTGAAGCCCGTGGCCTGCCAGTACCCCATGAAAAAGAAAGGAGTTTGGTATGGTTGAGGAGTTAGGGTTGCCCATCTGGGAGTTTCCGAAAATTCGGGGTACCTTATTTTGGGGTCCTTATAATAAGGATCCTACTATTTAGGGTGCTATATTAGGGTCCCCTATTTTTGGAAACTCCCATCTGTGTAACTGAAACAAATCAGGCTTTGCCTACATCTACTAAGATGACACGGGCGATGCGAAGTGCCCAAGTCTTAGAATGCTGACACTGATTACAAGATTGGTTCCCTGTCTTTAAGGGCCGTAACATTAGGATCCACAGTATAGTTGTTGTTTTATGTTATAAGGGAGGCTTATAAATCAGGGAATCTACATTGTAGGTCGTTACGCCACAAAGACACAATCCTCAACCTACGATTGGCAAGCCAACAACTGAAAGCTATGTAAGCCCACAGCCACCCAACGTGTTGTACGAAGCTGCCAACACTATTATGGCAACACATGCTAAGAAAGCCCCAGACTCTCAACCCAATCCCGCAACACATTTATAGCAAGTGCCATTTTATAGAGCCATTGTGGTACCCTTCCAAAACCGTCAAGAAACCTGAAACCCTATTCTAAGTTTACTCTGTCTTCTATTCAGACATAGCACAAGGATGCCAGCGGGGAAGTAGACTTGCGCTAGGGATCCTCCGCAAGATCCGCCTGGTGTGACGAGAAGCTTCGGGGAATAGCCTAGACTCGTAAAGCCCAAACCCTACTAAAAGCCCGGAACCGAAAACCCCAACACTATAAAAAAACAACAACACAACAGTCCCTCCATACATGGCACTCATATCCGGTCCTAAACCCCAAGATGCACGATGGATGGCGAGATGCAGATCGCGGTTGGTCTGAAGACACACTTGCGTGGACTCGTCGGTCCTTTAGCTGGAGATAAGAAGTGCTCTCAAAGCTGACTTAATTGAACATCCCCATGAAAGTCCCCGAACCAGGAAACTGGCTACGGACACATGAAGGTCTGCTTTCTGCATGAGACTCCCTGCAGGTTTCGCAAGAAACCGAGAACTGCAACACCGACACTTTAGGGCTCATGGTCTACGATGACGGCACCAGTCCCAATGCCGGACAGGGCCGAAAGCAATAAAAACCTCTGGCTAAACCCCCTAAACCCTAAGTCCTATATTAGGTCTGCCGTGCCTGCCACAACTGCTACCTCGCCGGTTTGGAGCTTCTTCCAGATGGTGCAGCCTCGAGGGTTCTTACTTGGGGTTGCAGGTGGAGCCTAGGGTTTAGGGTTTAGGGGGGTTACTTAAAGGCTCATGGGACTTAGTAAGTAAGCTTATACGTAGGTTACCTACTTACTAAGTCCCATGATCCTTTAAGTAGGGTTTAGGGTGTAGGGTTCAGGGCTGTAGGGCAAGACACCGAAATTAAAGGATTCACGGGCCCTACTAGGGGGGAATCCAAGGTTCGGAGCTTATCGAGTCAAAGGTCTAGGGCTTCACAGGTTCCGAGCGCTTTGCTCTTTCAGAGCGAGTTCGAAGGCTTGGGCTGGCAAGTGTCAAATTTCGGTGATTTAGCAGCTGTCAGAAGGCTTCAACAGCAAAGAAGCGCGAAGCCGATCAACATTTCTCATACTGTTTGCCGCGGAAGAAGCATTAGCAAAGCAACTCTGAAGACCTCACTTGCGACGTGCACACACCTGATCTGAAATCCCCCTGGCCAACTGCATCCAGGCAGCCATCTGCATCTGACACATACAGCGCGTCCTAAGCTGTCACTGTGGCAGAGACGAACCCAGATCTTCCAATATCCCTTAGTTAAGGAATCTACCCATTAAACTATACTAGGATCCCGAATATGGTTTAGGGTTTTCCTTAGTTATAAGGGAATTCGGAAGGTCTGGGAACCCTCAACAGATGCAAGGCCCTGCACGGATAAACCCCGATAGCTCCAAGACCCTGCGAAGAGCGCTCCCACGAACCAGGAACTCTTCCAACAGTATAGCCCCAAACCCTAAAACCCTAAAGCCCTAAACCCTAAAACCCTAAACCCCAACCCCTAGCCCCTGGACATGTATGTAGTGTCTCATATGCACAGGAACACCAAACCTCATCTGCACTCCGGGCGTCATCTTGCGAAAAGAGGCCGTAGGGGCGTCCCACTAGGCCCGTGATGTAAAGCTGATATCGCGGTCCTTTTGGGGGGTCCGGTCTCAAGTTTGGGGTTGCTTAGGGGTTCGGGGATATCGAAGTGCTTGGGGAACAAGGGCTAAGGGAAGATGCAGACTTTCGGATGTTGGGTTTAGGCACGAATTTCATACATGGGCCTGCGTGCAAACTTCATGCGGCCCTGTCTGCGTTCAAGTCCTGCAGACATGCGTATCAATGGAAAGTCTTTCTCAACTTACTGTACCAGCAAACTGTGGCACAACATAAGGAACAAACAAACTCGCAGCACCGAAACGAGATGGCCTTTCGCAGGCAATAACCCGACACCACCGATACACAAAGGGTTTCGGAAATCTCCATTATAAACTGAACCTTCTAGCCCCACAGTAAGTTCCCTAAACCCCAAACAAGGCTCCATACACCCGAAAAGTCCGAATCCCCAAAATCCCCAAACTTAGGGTTTAGGGTTTAGGGCCTTCGTACATCGTGGACGTCGTCGAGGTGGTGGATGAGGTCGTTCTTGTGGAAGAGATCGTGGATGTGTATGTAGACGAGGTTGTTGCAGTTGAGGTCGTAGTTTCTGGCCCATGGCATTCTGGGCTTTTAAGTAACCAGGGAGAAAAAAGTATAAACTTTTATTTCATAAGGGTTCCTTTAAGAAAAAAGTATTAAAGTATGGTACTCCAAAGCCCAGCATTGATCAGGGTTTGGGTTTCGGGATTTAGGCTTTGGGCTTGCAGGTCTCGGGTTGCTTGGGGTCTAAGTTGCTGGTAATGAAGGAACCTGATTAAGAAACCTTGGGCCTTTATTAGGGTTCCTTATATGAACCCTAGTATTTGGGGGTTATAGGCCGAGAGTTTCTTAATCAGGTTCCTACATTAGATCGGTTTGACCTACCTAAGAGTCCTATACCTGCGTTGCATCTAGTTCTACAGGATCTACTTACACTTACTATACGAGTTCTAAAAAGGATCAACTAGTTGGGTTCTGTAAGTGCGTTCAGAAGGTTTAAGGATTTAGGGCTTCAGGTCCTTTGCATGTGATGATACCACGACGGCAGCACTGCTGTTCAATGGTGAAAGCTACGACAACGAACGACTCAAATTCGTCAAATTTGCAGCGAGGAATATTTCAGGAAGAAGCAAAACGAGCGTGCAGGGATTCGAAATCTCAGGGGGTAGCATGCATAGCAGCTTCAGGAAAACATGGACGCCAGTAAAGACCTTATACAGAAACGAGAATCCGTACAAGGACTCCTAGTGACAGTACCCCTCTTGTGAGAAAGCCATAGAAACACCACCCTTATGACAAACCCTTGACCCGCCAGAGTCCAGAGTGCTAAAGGTGGAGAGGTTTGGCGTTTCGGGTTGATTTACCTTTCGCCTTCGTTTGTCCTGTTTCTCCTGGGGATCCCAAGCAAACTCTTTCGGAATGAAAAGGGTCTTCACCAACATGGTTTTGGGTCCAGGGTTTGCGGTTTAGGGTTGTCTGCACTACCTACCCCAAAAAACGATCAAGATGTTGAATGTTGCTTGGTCGACTACGAGGGTACTCTAAATTATGGTACTCTTTTTTAGGTCCCCCAAAAAAGTACGGCATTTATGAAGCTGCGACGGATCGGCTATCAAAGGCTAACTTAAGGAAACTCCCGCAGTTACCCAATCAATTAGGGGTTTAGGGTTTAAGGGTTTAGGGCTCCTTTAAGGGATTCTTTACTTCCTTTTAAGGGATCTAATAGAGGTTTAGGGTTTCGGTTTAGGGTTTAGGGGTTTAGGGGTTTGAGGCTTGTTTAGGGTTTAGGGGTTTGGGGTTTATTTAAGGTTTAGGGTCTAGAGTTTAGGGCTTAGAGTTTTAGGGGTTTCGGTTTTAAGGGGTTCAGGCAGTTCCAAGAACCCTGCCCTAAACCCTAAACCCCTAAACGGTTTAGGGGTTTAGGGCTTGGGGTTCAGAGTAGAGTTCTTGGAACTATTTCTGAGAAGAGGCCTCCCTTCTCTGATGGGCTTCTTAACGGCTCATGGGACTTAGTAAGTAAGGTTATAAGTAGGTTATACTTAGGATAACCCCACTTAGGGCACTGATAACTCTACTTATAACCTACTTACTAAGTCCCCTGCCCCTTCAAGCAAAAAGAGGCCTTACGAATTAGAATAAGGCTCCTGGGTGCCTTTAAAGGGGACTATAAGGGATCAACAGGGTTCCTTTAAAGGGAACTATAAGGGATCTGTAGGGTTTAAGTTCCTTTAAAGGGGACTATGGGGGCTACTATAAGGGATCTATAAGTCTAGTAGGGTAGTATAATATAGGGGCCTTAAGAATTAGAAAAGGGTTTTGGGGCCCAGTATACTAAAAATATACTGATAGGGAACCTCCAAAATAGTATAGCTAATTATTAAGACCCCTGTCTTATGTCCTTCAACTTTTCATTGGCGATATACCGGAGATCCGGAGCCAGTAGCGACGGTTCCGACTCCAGCCACGGCCCTGGGACAAGAAATGCGGGAAGCGAACTGTGTAGCTGGGCTTTAGGGTTTAGGGCAGAAACTTCAAGCAGATTTGGGTGGCTGTCAAAATTATGGTCTCTTTTTGGGAACCCTAAATGATAGGTGCCGTATTAAAATAGGGACCCCAAAAGGGACCCTAATTTTGACAACCACCCACTTGGATCGCGGTAGTAGAGCAGGGTTGGACAACTCCAGTGATGTGTCCTCATTCTCGTCCGCAAAGAACCAGAATGTTTTCCCAGTGACACGGCATCTCACGGTCACTCTCTTGGGCGACTTCCAACTGAAATCCGCTCTGAAGTTGTCCGACTGCGTCATCCTCCTTGGAACTTCCGAAATAGACATAACCCACCCTAAACCCTAAACCCTAAACGCTAAAAGGGCCAATAATTTAGAGAACTAGCTACAAAGACGCCAGGAGCTCGGCCTGTGATGCTCGTTGTGTTGCCTGCGCATACCAGGTCGGATCTCTGAGGCTTTCGGGCACTTAGAGGCTCATGGGACTTAGTAAGTAAGGTTATAAGTCGGTTATAGTTAGGATAACCCCACTTAGGGGACTTATAACCCCAATTATAACCTACTTACTAAGTCCCATGATCCTTTAAGTGAAGGAGCATGGGACTTAGGAACTGACGCGCCTCTTCATGGGTTCCTTAGAAGGGATCTATAAGGGTTCTAGAATGCAGGGTTTAGGGTTTACTTAAAGGATCATGGGACTTAGTACCCAGAGTTATAAATCAGGGTAACTATACTTATGCGTAATTTCATACAACTTATAGCCCCAAATGGAGGTACTTGTAACCTTACATATTAAGTCCCATGAATCTTCAAGTAGGGGTGGGCTGAGGTAAGCCCAGGTTCCCAGGGGCCCTGTACCAAAACCCTCAACCCAAAGCCCGGAGCATGGGACTTAGTAAGTAGGGTTATAAATAAGGTAACTATAGATATATCTACTTATAACCCAATCAAGGTACTTACAACCCTACTTACTAAGTCCCATGATCCTCTAAGTAGAACGTTGGGTTAAGGGCAGGCCGCTAGCTGGGTCTAGGGTAGGGGCGTTTGGAGGTCAGGGCTTCATTCCATCCCCGGCCGAGTTTCGGGCTTGGGTCTAGGCTTTTGAATCGAGGCTTCCATGGCTCCGGGCTTCTGTCACTCTGGAGACCAACAGTCTGTCTAAGGCCTCAAGTCCTACTTACTCGTCTGAGCCTAAAAAACCGAAGCCAACAACACCAAAAGTCTTGAACCCTAAACCCTTAAACCTAGTGTACCTTCCGCCCCGGAAGCCGACCTTCCTGCTCCCTAAACTCCACACTCCCTCATATACAAGCCAGCAATATACACCTTGGGGGGCCACGTGAAAGTAAGGGCCTTGCACCCCTACACTATGAAATTCTAGATGGCAATTCGAGCTCAGACCCTTTTGGGGTTCATTGCGTCCTTCAGGCAAGGTTCAGGCTTTGGGGTTCAGGGTATATGCAGACCTAAGAGAGCCAACCGCTGGCTTAGCCAACCCTAAAGCCTACGCAAAGCCTTCACCCCCTCTGCTCCCCTCAGAAGGTAAGCAAACAACTTAATATAGGGGCCGTAATCATTAGAATAGGGTTTTGGGGCCCATTGTACTATACTTATATAATAACCCCAAAATAGTATAGGTAATTATTCAGGCCCCAAAATTATGTTATCGGAGATCCCTGCAAAAAGAACCCACGACGCAACAAAGCAGAAACACTAAACAAGGGCCCCTAAACCCTAAACTTAGAATCCTTGAACAAAAGACCCTGAGACCCCAAGGGCCAAACACTAAACAACCCCATGGGGGGAATATTGCGCCTTTGGAAAGACGCATTAACTTGGAATCTACCGCGCCTGCCACACGAAACAAGCGTGGGGTTGTAAAAGCTGACGCTATGTTTTTTTTTCAGTTTACAGTTGGGAAGTGCTTAAAACTCGAGTTTTGGCAACGCTAGTCGCTGTTTCGGCCTGTGGAGGCTTCGATGCGGTAGGTAGTAAAGTGCAAGTATCAGTAGGAAACATACAGAAATTACCACGCCTGCCGCACGAAACAGGGTTCAACATGGGATTGAGGATGTACTGCCAAAAGTCGTCGTGGGACATGACATGATGTAAAAGAGAAGAATTGGACAGGGAATTTGCAATCTTGGATCCTGTCATGTGAGGACATATCATACATGATGTATCATGTGTTGCTATCTTATAACATGTCCTATTATGTCCTCTTATACTTATTCCCTGTCCAACTCTTCTCTTTTACATCATGTCATGTCCCACGACGACTTTTGGCAGTACATCCTCAGTCCCATGTTGAACCCTGTTTCGTGTGACAGGCGTGGTACTTTCTGTATGTGTTGAACAAAGAACGTTACTATCCTCCCCCCCCTCCCCCCCTCCCCGTGCAAACATCATGCAGCAGCATATCTTGAAACAAGACTGAAACCAAGAACGTTGAACAAAGAACGTTATTATCCTCCCCCCCCTCCCCCGCCCACCCCCAGCAGTCGCAGTAGCAAGCAGTAACAAGCCAAAAAGTAGGCGCAGTTATCCCCCCATGCACTGAAACATCAATATACAATAACCTAGATATCGGAATCGATACTTTACGAAATCTCCATTCAAAAGGAGCCCTCATATGTTCAAGAAGCCCAAATGTAACAGACTTTGCCACTGTCATGTCGTTAGCCGGAGGCAGAAGCACCAACGGCCGCTTGCAAGATTAGTGTTTGTCCCTGGTTTGGGTTTCGGACTTCGGAAGGGCTATAGTAAACCCCACAAAGTTGGAAACCGTATTAAGGCCAAATAGTGCTGGGATTCCCTATACATTACTCTTGAGGAATGAGGCTATTGGGTTTCCAACTTTTAGGCTTCTACTGTAAGGCTCTTGGAGATCGCTGGTTGGGGGCTCTCTACTTTGCCTTGCGCCGCAGTGAAGGGCTTGAGTGTTTTCCGATGTCCTCAGTCCTGAACCCTGAACCCTACCCTTAAAGGGGCCCTAAACCCTAAACCCTGAACCTGTAAACCCTTCTACGTTTCAGGACTTCTGTGTCTGTGCGCATGCCCTCTGCCTTGAGAGCCTCACCAACCTGACGGCGAAAGCAGGTTGTTGCCCTAAATGAACCTAGAACCCATTGCCCTGAATCCTAAAATGTAAAGGGTCTCAGGGTTGTTTGAGGTCGCACGTTTTACCATGATTCCGCAGAGTCTTTCTGAGCAGGGCTAGACATGTCGCAAGCTGAGACCCCAAGGGTGTAGGGTTTAGGGTTCAGGGTTTAGGTTTCAGGGTTTAGGGTTTATAGGGTTTGGTGTCAGGCTGATTACTATGTAGGGTTTAGTGTGGTAATGTTGTGGTTGCAAATGGAGAGCAAGGCATAGAATTACTCCAGGCCCCTTTGTTGAGGAGTGCAGACTAGCAGCAGAAAGAGCTTTCAAGAGACCAGCAGCTATGGAATTGCTCCTTTAAACCTTCACTACGACAATATTAAAGGCCCCTAAACCCTAAACCCCTAAAGGCCCTCGATGTAACGTAGAACCCTCGAATTCCTAGGAAGTAGCCCTTGCAGAACCCGTATCAAAAAGACCCAATAAAGGCCTTTCGGGGACCCGGGGGTTTAGGGTTTACCTGGACCCTACGGAGCCTACCTTTTTAGGGCTCCTTATTATGATTTCCTTATAAAAGTCCTCAAAAAAGTAGGTTACGTAGGGTTAAGGTAGGGCTTAGGGGGCCACATCTTCGGGCGAAGGTTCCAAGAACTCTAGGGGTTTAGGCTGTCGGGATATAGTCGGGGTTTAGGGTTTAGGGTTTAGGGGGTCGGAGTGTAGTATAATCGCTTCCCCCTGTAGTTCCCCTCATAGCATCATGATGTACGCTAAACCTTAAACAGCCTGCTCAGGCTCCCATTAGTTAGGGTTTGGGGCGTTGGGTTCCTGAGCCCTTCGAGTTCCTGACCCCATAAGTCGCTCCAGCACTGATCTATTGGGTTTAGGGTGTAGGGTTATTGTATACCCCCTGTAACCTAACACCCAGTTACTGGGTCGCTTAGGGAACAAGTGTTCCGCGCAGAGGTCCACTTCCGACTTTCGAGGCCAGCGCGTGCGTGGCTCAGCTATGGAGGGCTCAACGTGCGAAACGCCAGGAGTGCTAAGAGAATCCTGGGGGAGTTTAGGCTGAGGGTTCTCGCTAGACTCTTTTGTTTTGGTATCTTGCTTGAGGCTCCTAGGCATGGCCGAAACTCAAGTTTAAGGGGTTTGGGGTGTAGGGGTCAGTTGTTTGGGTGCATGGGGATGGGGGTTTGGGCGGAGGTTTTAGGGTTGAGGGTCAGTTCAGGGTCGCGGCTTTCTTGATGGTTCTTGGCAAGACATGGCAGTCGCCACGAACGGACGCGTCGGTGCTGCTGCGACATGGCATGTGAAGTAATACTTGCGAGGAGACACAGAGTGTTCATATCGGTGGGACTGCCCAGCAGACGCAGACCAAATAAAATGCGGTTCCCTCGAGGGTTTAGTAGATTAGCCCCAGTAATGCCGCAACGCACTTTGCATTCGGGTTCTCTCTCTGTGGGCCGAGCGTTAAGGTTTAGGGAGCCGTACTTGAGCGCCTGGAGGATCTAAGCTGAAGTTTGTCAAGTCATGTTCTGCAGGTTGTAAACGCTGAGTGAGATTTGCAGGGCCAAAAGCGCAAAAAGTATTTTGCGCTGGCGGCTCCGGGCGGGTCGAGCGCATGGGGCTTGAGGGTTTGGGGCTGTTCTTAAGCTTCTTATTGGGGTTTGTATTAGTTCTTTGGCTTCTTTTCAGTTGGGTTTATACTAGTTCTTAGGCTTCGTATCATTTCGGGTTTATACTAGTTCTTAGGCTTCGTAGGGTTTAGAGTTCATGGTCTAAGTCTAGGGAACGACCCTACGCCTCAGATCAGGTCGAATGCCACGGAGTCCATGATGCGGAGAACGTGGCACTAGCCGCCAGGCAGTGGAGCGTCCAACTTCTCGAATCATGAGAGACCTGAACACCAAAGCAGTAAAACCCAGGCCTAATGCCGTGAGACGTCAAGCCTACGTAAGGGACTTATATTTTTGTACTAGGAAATATACCTTGTTACATTTTCTTACAAGTTGAACATAAGTTGAGGTAACCAGTATTGTTTTGCCTCACCCTCGAGCAATTACTCCTGTCCGCTCCTCGCCCGCTGAGACTACCTCAAGAGACTGCCTCCAATAATACCGTGAGACTCCTTGGAGTGCCCAACCCAAGAGACTACCATGAGACTCCCTCCCCACAGACTACAGTGAGACTCCCTGCAGTGCCCAACCCCAGAGACTACCATGAGATTCCCTGGAGTGCCATGGGACTGACCTGAATCGAACACTCGAGCACCTACGCCTGCCCATGCTTCTGTAAGGCGTGTTTGTGTCGGCTCAAACCCTCCCTCCCAACCCGCCCCCCGCCGCCCCGGTTTCTAGGGCGGTGTGGTCTCCTTTCAGGGTTTCTTCAGAGTGGTTTAGGACACATGCATGTGCCGAGGTCCCCAAATTTTAGGGGAAACCCGGCTTAGGGTTTAGGGTGCCTTGCTCCCCAAGACAGGGGTCGGCGGGCGCGTACGGTTTAGGGCCCAGCGTTTAGTTTTATTTCCGTTTGTTAAGTCCCCTAATCAGCGGAAGCCGGGCTTAGGGTTTAGGTTAGTGCTAGGTTAGGTTGTTTCCCTCCCACCGGGGGCCCCCACGCCCAAGCATCATGACGTCCATGTTCCGAGAAAAGATCATCCGTGGCCCAACTTTGATGACTTCCGCACTGGGTTTTCCGGCGGGTGCAGAGCTTGGCCGCCGGACTTTACTGCTGGCACAGCAGCTAGCGGCCAACCGCGGCGGACAGGTGTATTTCAAGTGTGTCCCCGATGTGTCTCCGTGTGTCTCCGCGTGTCTCCTGACCCGGCCCTTCGTTCCGCCACCCGAAACCGGGAAACACCCAAGGGCCGCATCAGGGGAAGAAGTGCGCAAGTCCAACGAAATTTAATTTTGTTGGACTTGCAAAACTTCGTCAACAGCACCACCGAAGGCGCGCATCATGAGCATCAGCTGTCTTTGGGGCGGTCTTTTGCCTTCCTCCTGCAGCCTCCCTCCCGTTTCCCCCTCCTCCCCTCCCCTTCCCCTTTGCCCGTTCTTCTTCTCCCCTCCCCCCCCTATCCCCTCCAAGTCCTTTACGTAACAGAAGCGGCAGCAGCCACCGGTACAAACAAAAGCGGCAGCAGCCGCCGGCAGCAACGGACTCGCTCAGTCCTCTTCGCACGGATTCTCCTGGCTGCTCGAAGCAGCTGGGTCCAGCCTTCGCGATGCCGCGGCGAAGACAGACGTCGTCCAGCTCCCACAAAAGGTGCGTCCCCTGCCACAGAGCTGCAGCAGCAACGGGAAGACCTTTGCAGGCAAGGCACCAGCTTGTCCCGGTACAGAGGCTTCAAACAGCCGGGTCTATTCGAGCACACGAGTGTTCGATTCAGGCCAATCGACGATCCATGGGGTCACACCACTGACTGGCGCCTGACGTCCCCGTACACGGAACAAGCCACGAATTTTCGAATCAGGTCATTCGGCGACCCATGAATGGGGTCACACCACTGACTTGAGTTACGGACGTGGGGTGGTCCGTACACGTACCAAAACACGTGTTCGATTCAGGTCAATCGACGATCCATGGGGTCACACCACTGACTGACGCGTGGCGTCCCCGTACACGGAACAAAACGCGAGTGTTGTCCTGGCATCCCCAAATTCACGGTGGGTGGCACTCCAGGGAGTCTCACCCCCCCCCCCCCCCCCCCCCCCCCCCCCCCCCCCCCCCCCCCCCCCCCCCCCCCNCCCCCCCACCTTTGTCCTACCCCCCACCCCTCCCCAACCCAAACCCCATGCCCACCGTGCGACAGCTTCAGAACGGTCTCAGTCTGAGCGGTATCCTCGTAATCGCGCCCACATTGCCAAACATCCTTCATGCAAAGGGGCACGAGAGCCGGTGCTCGTCAAGGATGCCGTGTCTGCAAAACAGCCTTCGGGCTAATGCACTTTGGCCACTGGCCTATCTCAGCAAGTGTGGTCAGAGTTCATGAACGTGCATGGGGCTTGTAAGTTGTCTGAATTGAAGGGCTGAATTGCATGTGACATCCGTGTTTTGCTGAGAGCTTGACTTGCTGCCAACGGTGATCTGAGTGATATTAACCCCCCAATAAGCAGAGCAGCATAAAGTTTCTGGGCTCCGTGTGTCGGGCCTGACTTGCTGCTGAAGTGACACTAAGGCATGCCCCGCCCTCCCGTTTCTCACACCCCCAAACCTTCCCAGCAGTATCGCCGTCTATCCGGATTTAAGCATGGCCCCTGACAGCGTCCGGCAGGGTGGAGTAATACTTGCTGTCAGCCCACGCGCGGCTCCCTGCCACATGGAAACTCCCACACATGCCCGCCTCACCACCACCCCCCCCCCTTTGTCACACCCCGCACCCAAACCCCATTCCCACTGTGTATGCCTCAGTCAAAACGGTCTCAGTCTGAGCGGTATGCTCGTAATCGCGGCCACATTGCCAAACATCCTTCATGGGGTTGGGCACTCCAGGGAGTCTGACGGTAGTCATTGGGGTTGGGCATTCTAGGCGGTCTCACGGTAGTTTCTGGAGTTGGGCCTCGGAAGGAGTCTCACGGTAGTTGCCCTGATTATTATCTACCTGCGTCAGTCCTCAGTACGAGCCGCTATGCAGGCGCTCGGCGTGCTTCACTCCACTGTGTCACCAAAAGGGATGACTGGACGTGGCTGTGACGCCACTGACCTCCGGGTGTAGTCGTCGTCGTGGTGCCAAGACATCGCAGTGATACCACTGGGCCTTAATACTTGGAATGGGGCCGTTCGGGCATATTTTCGTAACTACAAGTAGCTTTGGACTATGGCGTATGATATGAGACATACAGATATCTACATTCAATCCTTACTATGAAACCCAATAACACCCAAAGCCCTAATTAATTGTCAACTGCAGCGGCCACTGCAAGAGCGAAGCTCGCGGCCTTTGCTTGGATTTGCTTTGAGGACCTCAGGGTATAGGGCTTAGGATTTGTGGCATCCAAAACTGGATGGTGACAACGAGCATGGCTGGGTTCTTGTTGCAAAGTTAGCATGCGATTGTATGACGATGAAATGTGCTGTTCGTGGGTTCAAAAGAGCTCGAATTACTAGGGCCCAGGGTTCTAGACGGGTTCTACGCAGGTTTTGTACGGGATGTGTTGTTTCAGAGCTTCGTCTAAGTCGCCAGAATGCAGAAAGCATATTATTCACTGCATAAACGGAACCGGTCAGGGTAACTTCAGCAAAATAGTTTTTCGTCCTTAGGCCTTAATTCCCGCACAAGAACCCAGATTGGCTGGCAAGAGGAGAGATTGCAAGACACAAGAAACACAAGTGACCCCGGTGCGGTAAGTTGCGGTCAACTCACTTTGATCAAGAGGGGCACTCTGGGCCACAAGCACATTCCACGGATCCCCGACAGAGCTTGGGATGAGGGATCATGTTGAAAGGCATGGCAGCTGTGATGTCTGCTATTACATCATGAAGCCATCATCAGATACTCAGCTATTGGTCATGAGGCTGTTATCTGTTCGGCGCCCATTCAACGCATGACATGATGAAATACCACAACGTAGCCATTCCCCTGTCACAGCGCTACTTTGCTTAGTCGACGTGATGACAGGAGTTGCTGGGGCAGGCTGATGTACTTTTGAGAAGTTGGTGCGCATGTTTTCAGATCTGAACGCGAGCATTGCAAGCCAACATAACTGTTGAGAAGTTGGTGCGTATGTTTTGTTGATCTGAGCACGAGCATTGCAACCCAACATATCATTCTACGTTTTCAGTATCTTACACGAGAGCATAACATGTCATAGGTTTACGGGAAGGTATGTTATAGTGTAGTGCTAACATATCATGTCATAAGTTACATTCTATGATATGCCAAGAGCTGGACTGGTCGGAGTCGACTTGAAGGCTGAAGGTGTGCTGTTCCATGGGCCCGCCGATGCAAAGCCGACGGCTCCGAGGCCAACGGCTAACGGCGACGTCGGTTTGGGGCTTGGGGTTGGGGGTGTAGGGTTTGCAGGAAATGCCTCATTTAATTTAGTACTAAGTAATTAGCACTACACTGATACTTACCCAAAACTCTCTAACCACTTAAACCCCTAGCGCTGTTATTTCTAGGGTTTCCGCTGCTAATATGTACTAAAAAGTCAGGATATTGCTTTGTTTGCTGCCAGTAGTCTGACGGATGTCTACTAAATAGACCTAATTGTGGCGCATTTTTTCCTTTAGTTTTACTAAACAATTTGGCCTAAGGCTCGGTGGGTTCGAGGTTTTGGGGTGATGAAGGGTTTTCTTCCTACAGAACCCTTTTGAATTTTTGTAATTAACTAATTGCTTAAGCACCGGAACCTACCGAACCCTCCTAAACATCCTCTTACACCCTAGTACTTAATTAAGCACCGAAACCTACTAAACCCGCCCAAACCCCTCTACTTGAGCCCCCACGACCCCAAATCAACCCAAGCCCCACGAAACCCTGCGATTTAAAACCAAAGCAAACCACCCCAAACCTCCCGAAACCTACAGAACCCTCCTCAACCCTAGTACTTAAGCACCGAAACCTACTAACCCAAAGCCCTCCCAAACCCTTCTACTTAAGCCTCCCAAACCCTGGGACCCCTCCAATTCCCTTCTAACTTCATCAAAGCTACCCAGACCCTGAGCCAGCCCCCCATGGTCCGGGAGGTCACGGACACCAGACTATTCAAGCCAAAAGCTTTTGGTCGGCGGGCGGCCCCTATTATTCAAACCACGACATTAGGGGCGTCGACGAGTGACACGATTATCGTTTGACCGGTTGGTCATGGAGGCTGTTAGCAGCAAAATTAGATTTATGACGGCCGCAAGCATGTGGTGATGCTGGTGATGGTGAGCTCTCCCTTCCGCCCTAAATATTTTCATCAGCACTAATATTGCGCGTGCTACTGCCACCATTCGGCCAGCGTGGAGAAAAGACACCTATAGCAGTCCCAGCCCACTCAAGGAGCAGGTCTGAGGTTCCAAAATTCACACGATGAGTCACGATATGCACCACTCTGATACCTAAACCCTGTACCAAAGCCTGTTTTAGGAAAGCTGCTGTTCTGCCTGCGGTGACCCCTTAAGGGTTGTGCAGGTGATACTGTTAGGATCTAGGGCTTCTAGGGTCTTAGCCTTTAGCATTTCCTAAGCCGGTGGGGGTTGCACTTTGACTCGGCTGGCTCGAGCTTGAAGTCAAAAATCACACAGAGAGCCAGGGCTTACCAACAACTCCCAGGGTATCGTAGCGAATGATACGGTTCGGGTTTAGGGTACCCTAGACCAAAAATTAAAGTGTCCATGAAGGCACTGAGACCTGGGGGGTTTGAATAATTCGTCGCAGCATCCCCTTGTAGTCCCTAGGTGCCCCGATACCCCAAGCCCCGTTCTAATTTCATTCACAGTATGAAGACACCGTTGCGTAATGCCTCCCACCCCGAAGAAAACACCGTTGTTTGTTGATGATTCTGATCCTTCAACTAGACCCTGTAAACCCTCAAGCACCCTTAGCCCTTAACCCTCAAGCAGCCTAAACCCTTAACCCCCCCAAAACCCTAAACCTCAAGCCCTACGCACCCTAAAGCCAAGCGTGGTGCCTGAGGGTCTGAAAGCCCCAAGAGTTTAGGGGTTTAGGGTCTTCGGTTTTCAGGGGCATTACGAGGTTTAGGGTTTAGGGGCCCATGAACTCATAATACTAGTAGTAATATAAACAAGGACAATAATAAAGAAGAGTACTTACTACAAATATACTTGGAGGCCCTTTTGACTTAGTAAGTCTACTTAGTATCCCCTAGAAACCCTATTATAATCCCCCATAACCCACCTTACTAACCCTACTTACTAAGTCAAAAGGGCCTCCAAGCAGACCTAGAGAAACGAAGCCTCGAAGTCTTCAATCCGGGTTTTGGGTTTTGGGGGTTTAGTATTTAGGGTTTACAGACCTGCGATTGAACCAAAAGCCGCAGAGTTGAGCGAAGAATTTGGGCCCAGCTGGATTGCTTGAAATTCGGCATTCCGCCAAACCGAAATGTCTAAGTCTAAGTTAAAGTAACCTTAAACCCTAAGCAGCCTAGGCCCGAAAGACCCTACACCCTAAAAAAGCCCGAAAGCCCCTAAACCCTAAGCCTGAACCCGAATTTCCCTACACCCTAGAAAAGCCCGAAAGTGCTTACTTCCGGTCTAAAGCTGCAAAACCTGAGCCTCAGAGTCTGCCTTGCTGATTAGGGTTTAGGGTTTAGGGGGGCCTGCTGCTCCTAGGTATGGAAAGTTTTGTGGCAAGTTTGGATGCCTTTGTTGAGCTATGCGTCCTTATGACTAGGCTCCGCTTAGCTAGGACCTGGGGCCCAGATTCTTGCCGGGTTTTGTGGAAATTCTCGCCGGAACTTCACTGTGAAAAGATTCCTGGCCATGCCCGAAGGTGTGAAGAGCCTGGCCGGGGATTCACTGCAGATAAGCCTCGCCTCAAGCTCAGCTTTTGCAAGGTGCAGTGCATGAAATGGTGTTCATATGAAAGCCTGAATAACCAGTAAGTGTAGACAGTGTAGATATTCCTTCGTCTTCCTGACCATACCCTTGGTCTAATGTACTCCCAAACCCTGGAGCCCAAAACGGAGACGCATTTTTGCATGGTCAAGGAATCATCCAAGGCAGGCTATGCAACCTTGGGCGTTTTTATGTTGTAGTTTGTCGCTCCGCAATCACGGTCATGTGTGGAAGTCTTCGACCTCCTTCCGGTGATATGATTTGTCCTTTGCTCAAGACATCGTTGAAAAAGACGGTCTTTACCTAAGAGGAGTTGCATGTGAGAGTACAGTGCCGCAGGTGCAGCCTACCCAGCCCAGCCACACAGTCTAGAGTCTAGAGTTTGGGATTCAAGCAAATGGTTATCTTGGTTGCTAATAAGGCTGAACCCCCCCCCCCCCCNCCCCCCCCCCCCCCAATATTGTTTCCCCTGGCCTCCGGGGCGCCTTTTGCGGCCGTTAACGCAATGGTTCCCGAAGAGGAGCTCGCCATACGTCAAGCTGTGCAAGAGGCCTTTGCATCCTGGGCATCTGAGCTGCAGGAAGTCCTGAAGCAGGCCGCTCGACGGCATTGTAGAAAACTTGTTCATGTCCACTTATAGATCCTTATTGTACTACACAACAGTACCTCCTGAATGCCTTTTTCGGCCCGTGCATTGCTGTTCAGGCCGTTGGCGATGCCTTGCGCGAAGCTTTGCCGACGGAGCTGCGCAAGGCCCTGTCACCAGAGCTGGCCACGCTGTGGGATGAGTTGCGGACCCAGATCTCTTCGGGTTCGCCTCCCTCGCCTTCAGGCACACAGAAAATGGGGTCCGGGTCCAAACTTAGCGGAGTCGGCATGGAAAATGTCCAGAGCATCTCAAGCTTGCGTCGCCGGAGCTCCATGCTTCATTCTGCCAAGCTCGTCCTCGCCATGCAGCCGAAGGGACAAGGGGTGCCGAAGGTACGGACGGGATCCTTGTCGAATGCCGACAGCTTAGACGTGGAGCAGACTCGGTCCATGCCAATGAGACATTCACGAACAGAATCGATCACGAGGGCCAAGTTGGAGAGTATTCTTGGGGGACGTTTGAAGTCGACTGAAGACCCCACAGCAGAGGCTTTGCCGGCCCCCCACTCCCACTCGCCAAGTCCTGTGCCCATGGAGCCCACTCTCCAAGAAGCACCTTTTCTGGAGCAAGCCAGCGAAGAATACGTGCGGATCGAGCATCGAAGCGGAAGCGGACTTGATGTGAGCGAAAGGTCCCGGGAGGACGAGGAGGCGGAGGAGGAGAGTGTAGACAGCTTGGCGATGGCACCAAGTCAACCCGGGTCACTGCGGAAGCAGAGTATCTTGGCGTTCTTCTGCTTGGATCTTAGGACTTTAACCTTTTTAGGTTTCTATATGAGCGATAATAAGGAGGCTAACAGCTTAACTTTCTGGAGGAGCTCAGAAGTCAACCAAGATTACCTATGCTATTAATGGGGGTTCCTTACCATAATTATAGCATAGTGGACCCCCAAAACCCTATTCTAATTATAAGTCAGCCAAGGTATGTCGATCCTTCCAAACCCTAAACCCTAAACCCTAAACCCTAGACCCTATTCTAATTATTAAGGTCAGCCAAGGTATGTCGATCCTTCCAGATTTCCTGGACACGCCAAAGCTAAAGCTGCAGGAGCAGGGCACGCCACGGAAAGACTGGAGGCAGACTCTCCGAAACTCGGCTCCGTTTTTTTGTTGATGTTGAGGAGAGTGTGGTGAATGCAGCATCATGTGGGCAAGAAGGTCATCACCCCTACAATTAGGCGCGCTTGGGGAGCTTTAAACTCCAACCCTTGGACCCCAAAACCCTATACTCTGAACCCAAAACCCTATACCCTAAACCTATACAGCCCTAAACCCCAGAAACCCTATACTGCACCCTAAATAAAGCCCTAAAGTCTAGATGGGGATCCGAGGAAACCTCATCCTGCCCTTCAAGGCGCCTGCCCAGGAGCAGCCTCCTCGCGAGGCTAGCAAGGTGAGGGGGCTTCTTCTCAAGCAGCATGACGATAGGTGGCACTTTGAAAAGCTGTTTAGGGTTTAGGGTGCGATAGGTGGCATTTTGGGACAGCTGTTTGTGGATTTTTTGCATTTGCTCCTTTGTTCGGTGCCTCTTTCATACAATCTCTAAAGGGCCCTGAGAGTAATAGGGGGGCTTGGACAATTATGGTGTTCTCGTATAGTCCCTACTATACTTATTTTATCAGCGGGGATCACCCAGAAGGTGAAAGACCAAACCAAAAGCATGCCAATATGATAAAGTCGCGACCACTTACATGCAAACGGGCTTGAATTGCATGCATGGGGAAGCACAGGTCGCACCTAGGTCAAGCGCGCCCCAGGACCCTGGTGGTTCCGTGGCGCATGAATGTGCTTACTTCCCAGGTAAAACAATTCTTGAAAAACAGGGTTTTGGAGAACCACTGAAACTATATTGTTTTTTGAGAAGCTGTTGTTTAAATGGTCTCGATGCATCTTCGCAGAAAACATGAACGCTTGCGACAGCATAAACAAGCCCGTGCAGTATGCTGTGGGAAGAAGCAAAAATCTGTAAGCACTAGCATTTTTGATATGTTCGCGACAGTCCCGAATGCTCGTGGCGGCGCGTCTTGTTCCATACACGTCCAACATCCTGATAAGTATGTTGTGCAAAAAGGCAAGAATGCTGTAAGTCGGTGTTTTAGGTGTGTTCACAAAAGACATGAAAGCTTGTGAGCGCGTGTCTTGTTCGAGAAACGTCAAACATGTTTTTGCATCATGTTGTGCAAAGGGCCAATGATTCACGGCATGGTCGCTGTGGGAACGGACGTTATCGCCACCACTCCCCAAAGAAAAACCTACCGCGAGCCCCGAAACAACCCGCAAGCAGGTTATCACCAGGGTCCTCAGGCGCGCATAGCCAACTAGTTACCATCTGTGTTCTTCAGCATTGACGTCATGTTACCTGCGTAGGCGAGCACAGCGACTAGGGACGACGACCGGGTCCAAGAGACCACTGACAAGAGACAGGAGACCAGCAAACATGCCACCAGGGAGACAAGAAAGAGAGCAGCAGACTGCCAGGAGACAACCACATCAGAGACCACAGAGGGAGACAGGGCCGCCGCCGAAAGGGCCGCTGTCAGAGAGAGGCGGCCAGCAGCAGACCCCAGGAAACCAGCAGGGTTTCGGCCAAAAGGCTTTCTCCAACTTGCGCATCGAAAGCTTTTGACTCTATACTGCCGAGATTCAGATTCAAAGCACAGCGGAATCGGGAATCGCTTTCCCCCAAGTACTAGAGACTCTAGGACCAGCGCAAAAGTGCTTTCCCGCTTTCCCCCAAATACTGACGCGCATTGGAACCACGAGACGTCTGCTTCCCCCATCTTCCCCCTTATATGCATTGCGGGATCCAGAACAACACCCAGTACTGCTGCGGCGCAAAGTTTCCAACGTCAAAAAGTGGCCCATGTTTTATTGTTCACAATGGATCGGTTCCACACCGCGGCAAGTACACCGTGTGTCCACATTGTTTGGGGTTTCGTATATGAAATACCCCGGAACCCTTTCTCAAATCATAGACAATAGCACATGCGGGGCCAATATTTACAGCATTCCTGGTTTTGACTGACCAGCAATAGACGTGAACTGTAATGGGCTCACCCCATGTGCATGGATGTGTTACACTCTCCAGAAACCTTTTGTACAGAATGCATAAATTAACCCTGCCTACCTAGACCCTCCTTCTACTCTCTATTAGACCCTAAATACCTACCATTAGAGACCATATACCCCTATTTGAGGGTACAAGGAGGGTCCTGGTAAAGGGGGCTCTGAGAGTAGCGCTCAGGATGTGGAGATGAAGGGGAGGCCCGGACGACGTGTTGCAGTCGTCCTCAATGAGGCGGATGTCGGGCGGGCCCGGCATCTGGGCGCATAAACTGGAGGCTAATAACAGTATCCAGCGAAAAGTAGCCCGCAACAGAGGGTGGTCTGGTAAAGGTGCAGAAGGACTGAAGGAGTACAGGGACGTCTTTCGTGTCTAGAAGACATTGCACAAGACACGCCCTGACTTGCCTCAAAGTGCCGATGCGCAACAGCATTTCCAGCCCCTTGGGTGAGTCCCTGGGGTATGCCCGTAGAGGAAGTAGTACGTTGGCTTTCGGGCTTAGGGCGTTGAGGAGCTTTACTGTCCGGAATAAGTAGGGTTGGCCGCTTGTTCCTTTAAGGAGCGTAAGTCACAAGGGTTATCTCTAGCAGGGTTCGGTAGGGCTTAGGGTGTTATGGAACTTAAGTCATAAGGGTTTTTAGCCGAGTTTGTAAGTGTTCTTGAGTTGAGTTATCATAACAAGGAAAAAAGCAAAGCTAAAGCTCTTAAAAAGATCTCAAGGCAAAGACGTTGCCCATTCTCTCAGTGGTCCTGGCCCTTCACTGATCCGGGGGGTCGGCCAAGACAGTACTGGGAAATCTTCGCCTGCACCTTGCTCTTGCTGCAGCTTCTGTACCTCGGCTCTTCAGGCTAATGTAGGAACCTGATTAAGAAACCCTGGGCCTGTAACCCTAAAATAGTAGGATTCATATAGGGAAACCTAATAAAGGCCCAAGGTTTCTTAATCAGCTTCCTACATTACACTTGTACCCTTATAGATCCCTTATAGTAACCCTAATAGACCCCTTTAAAGGAACCCTAATAAAGGCCCAAGGTTTCTTAATCAGGTTCCTACATTACACTTGTAAGGTTCCAGATAAGGGGGTTGTGGGTTTGGGGTATACGGTTTCGGATCTGGGGCTCAGGGTTGCAAGGTTTAGAGGCTTTTGGGTGTTGAGCTCTTTTTTAGGGTTTAGGGTTTAGGGGTTTAGGGTTTAGGGTTTTCTGGACAACTGACATGATCCATATTGCGACACTTAAGACGCGCTCCCCTCTGCGGTAAGAAGACAGGTACCTTTGCTTCCAGGCTGGCTTCATCACCACTGAAGACTACCGGGCTCAAGGTCACTGGGAGCTCAAGATGACCTTGCTTGCTGTGGACATCTTTTGGGTCATCGATCTGGGGATAAACTTTACCACCGGCTACCGAGATGTCACGCATGTCCTGCACAGCAGCGCCCGCTCCAACGCCCGGCGCTACCTCCGGCACCCCGGCCAGATGTGAAATAGTGTCTACATTAGGATCCTGGCGAGTGCACGCTGGCCTGAGGTTCTATTTTGGATGTTGTTGTGGGGACACTACCTAAACCAGTTTAAAACCTGATCAAGCCCTGTGGAACCTTCGCAGAACCCGCACAAACCCTATCAACCCCTACCTCATGTGGACTTTATAGAGCCGGCAGCCAGAATGCAGAGGCAATATTTGGTAATGCTATTCCTTACCTAGACCCTCCATCTACCCTCTATTAGACCCTAAGTGCCCCTTATTTGGGACCATATACCCCTATTTGTACAAGGTGGGTCCTGGTAGGTTTCTCGTAGTATAGAACACCGAAAGCCCCAGTCTAATTGTTGAGGCACCCTATATGTAAACCCTCAGCCCTAAACTCTACTCGAAACCACCCTAAACCCCAAAACCATTCAACTTTAAAGAAACCCCAAAACCTTAAACCCCTAAACCCTAAACCCTATAATCCCCAAACCCTAAACTAGAAACTTGAAACCATCCTAAATCATAAAGCCTGACTAGGGCTGGATTCGCCTTGGACCTGCTGGCCACCCTGCCCTCGCTTTTCCTGCACGTGCTGCCGGGCTTGAAGTTCGGGGCTTTGGATCGTTTACTTGAAGGGGCCTTAGGGGACTTTAAAGGGCTCCTTAAAGGGATCTATAGGGTTTAGGGTTTAGGGTCTACTTGAAGGGGCAGGGGACTTAGTAAGTTGGTTATAAGTAGGGTTATAATTAGGGTAACTCCATTTAGGGCACTTATAACTNCTTAAAGGGATCTATAGGGTTTAGGGTTTAGGGTCTACTTGAAGGGGCAGGGGACTTAGTAAGTTGGTTATAAGTAGGGTTATAATTAGGGTAACTCCATTTAGGGCACTTATAACTCTGCTTATGGATCCTAGAAGTAGAGTAGGTAACCTTTAACCTTTTTGTGCGGGGGTTTCTAAAGTAACACGCAACCGAGGGTACAACAATGAGGCTTCTGCAGAGTTTGAGGGTTTTACCATAAACAAGTTCTTCATAGTGATTCGAAGATCTCAGCTGACAGTCTTATGTAAGGGCTTAGGGTCTAAAAGCCGAAAACCTAAAAACTCTGAGGACCAGAACTGTAACTTGGCGTTCTTCTGGTTGGATCTTAGGACTTTAATTTTTTGTGTTTCTATATGAACCATAATAAGGAGGCTAAAAGTTTAACTTTTTGGAGGGGTTCAGAAGTCAGCCAAGGCAAGTTTTACCAGACGAAAGGTTAGGTAGGGTTTGCAGGAACTGAAGAGCACGAATTTCCCGAAGAAGGCTTTTTAACTAGTTTTGAGGACCGTAACTCTACGACCCCCTACATCTCTCTGTAATTAAGAGTTGATAGATTGCTTCGGACTGTTTTTGTAAGTCTTATAATGGTGAGGGTTTCTGAAGCCTGGAATCCCAAAGGTTCTCCGAGTGAAGGTTTAGGGGTTTAGGATTTAGGGTCTTGTCTCATCACCCTTTGTCATGTTCTGTTCTCATTCGTCTCAGTGTGTCTTTTTGTGCCTCTGTTGGTATCCATTTGTCAATTTGCGCCGTCAAACTGGGTCCGGTACAATCTTATTCAACCTAATTACATGTCATTGGACCGTATTAGATCTTGCTTGCAGTTTAAACATGCTGTGCGCCGCCGAGAAATCTTTTTGCATCTCCGAAGACATGACTACAATTGTGGCATGACCCGGAATATCTTACTATTGAGTCGAAGCTTATTGAAGCTCAGAAGAAATGATTAGAACTGCGGCGGACAGCGGAACAATTTCATCAAGTTTCGTCGGATTCCGGAAAAGTCTCACTTATGCAACCTCCAGGGGCAAGCAGTGGGAGTCTCCCCGCTCCCCCCCCTCCCCCCCCCGCCCCCCNCCCGCGCCCGAAGATTTTTGCAGCATGTTCAAGTCGTTTTAGGACTAAAAAATTTTTTTCAAAATCCTTCACCGTCTTTTTGGCTTTGAAAAGCCTTTGCAAGTTGTTAAAGGCCTTTGAAATCTTGTAAAGCCTCGTTCAAGAGATGTTAAAGGTGGTTTTTATAGTTCTAAAGTCTCTGTTTTGCTGGTTGGCGTCTTGATTTCGATGTCGTCTAGCTGTGTGCTCACTTGCCTTTGTCTGTCAGGTGTTGTCTCACCTTAAACATTGTTTGTCAAAGTTTGTCTTCATGTGCTTGTATTTAATAAGGTTTCAAGCCTTGGGGTCTGATAGTGAATGGAGGGAACTCCACTTGAAGTCTACCACAACAAGCGTTCTTGGATGGTCTGGAGGAATTTAGCTTGAAGTCTTGCCTTTGTAAGGCTTTTTCGAGGACGTTTAAAGTGTTTGATTGAGCTCTTCACGTTAGGCCTTACCTTGTCTGTGTGCTGTAGGGGTTCAAGGGTCGACATGAAGTCTTGCCGAGAAAACGGATGCTTGTAGGGTATTGATGGAGCTCATTTTCAGTTGGGACAAGATCTCAGGCTCCTGGTTATCGACCCGCAGACTTACAGCTTCTGGCCGCTCAGGTGCCTTGGGCAGAAGTGAACCAGCAAAGTGAGCAAGACGAAGATTCTGTGCACACAGTGACACCCTTGCACATGCATGCATGCGTACATATATACACACACGAACGCTAATATACACATATTTGTTTATACAAAAAGTCGCTAGAGCCTGCTTGCGTGCATGTATCCTTACATGGATAGGTACACAAATGCCTACACACATACGTACCTACGTACATATACACATACATGCATGCATACATACATACATACATGTATACGTACATACATACATGCATGCATACACACATACATACATATATACGTACGTACATACATACATACACACACATATATACAGATACAGATACATATAGATATACATACAAAAACATTTACAGATACGTACGCATATATACATATAAGGACAGAGCCCTACGAAGCACGCCCGGGCCCTCCGTTCCAGTCGGATGTGGAACTACTGGCGCACAATTCAGAGTTCAAGCATCCAATAGCTCCGTATCCAAAAGTTGCAAGCCTCTAAATTAGAAGAGCTAGCCCAGATATGAGAAGCGGCAAAAAGTCCGGAGATTTCTGGCCAAGCTTACACCCCCAAGCGCTAGATGATGTGTTTTTTTCCGCGTTTACACCACATTCGACCAAGAGATTTGGGTTTGAGCATGCATGAACTTCCATTTTCCACGACTCCGTCCACGATCTGAAGCTTAGACGAAGAAGATTAGAGCTGAAAGCCCGGAGAGTTCGAACTCCAAGGATCCACCAACTCAAGAATCCAAGAAAGCCCTGAAACGCCCTAAACAGTAGCACCCTGAACCTGAACCCGTAAAAGCCTAGAATTCGAAACCCGCGCCCCTAAGCCTTGAAGACACCCCCCAAGGATGATGGGCTTATCTCCTCTGCTGCGCAGCTTCCGTGTCCGGGGGGCCTACGCCTTGCTCAAGCGGCTGGAAGCCAACATGAGCCTTGCCTGGCTGGGGCATTATTTTACCTACCCTAAACCCTAAACCCCTAAAGTATGCAGAAGAATGGGCGCTGGGGCATTATTTTACCTACTTCTAGGGGCTTAGGTTTAGCCAAAGTTTAAGTTCACCTCTGAACACCGAACCCTGAACAGGCACTTATATTCTTCCGTCTCCACCGTAAATCCTGCACCCCTTATGCCCCAAATCCGAAACCGTAGACTTCGAGTAAGTCCTACCGTCTACGCCTTGAAATCCTGAACCTTAACTCCCATTGTCATCACTGTAAAGGAGGCTCGGACGTGGGCCTGGGCAAGAGGGCCCTCAGACTTAGGAGCAAGGTTCAGCTGCCCGATGTTCCAATAGCTTTAGGGTTTAGGCTGTCTTTCTCTGGGTCCACATGGATGCCAATACACGGTTTATGAGTGTGGTTTTGGAGCCTCCCGCACAAGGCTGCATGAAAATTCGGTGTAGAAACCTCATAAAACCCAACACGAAAGACCAGGAGCCTTACTGCCTTACAGCGGCTCCTAAACCGTACTGGCAGCACAGACGCTAAACCACAACGGGTACCTGAAATGGCTTATTGGGTCGCTTCAGCTAGGGAGAGCAACAGGCGCAGCAGCAAGAGTAAAACCCTCAACCTACACTCTAAACAGACTCTAAACACCTACAATCCCTCCGGTCCAGCGTTCCGGGTTAGCCTCTAGGGGTTTCTGCGCTTGCCCCGAAACTGGAAACCGAAAAGCCCTGGCGTTTAGTGTTTAAACGTCTACAAAAGTTGGCTCGACATTAGGTCTCGGGGCCCCGGCATCATGGCTTCACAGGTAGTTTAAGGTTCTAGGGTTAGGGTAAGGGCTTAGGGTTTCGGGTTTAGGGGTTTAAAAGCCGTCCAGAACGTCTGTTCACTTTGCGAAGCATTGGCAGGTTTATGGCTCTGTAAAGGTTTTGGAGAGGTCTGAAGGTCATATGGGAGTTTCCGAAAATAGGGGACCCTAACATGGTACCCTAAATAGTAGGATCCTTATTACAGGGACCCCAAATAAGGTACCCCCTAATTTTCGGAAACTCCCATATAGGTTTTTGAAGGGTTATTTAGAGTTATTTCAGTGAGACGGGATCGGATGTTGGGGACCACCGGACGTAAGGCTTTCCCATTTACAGGCGCATCACAACTACTGCAAGTGCCTTCTATGACCTAGTAGAGTAGGTAACCTTTAACCTTTTGGGGTAGTATAACCCCTATATAATCCTTATATTATGAAAAAGGTTAACCTTTGGTTCCCCATGATACCCGACAAGTAGGATGAAGGGCCTCTGAATAAGGTACCCCTAATTTCAATTGACCCCGATTCCACTTCTTGCGGCTGTGATGAGGGAACGCCAACAAGACTTGGCCCGAAAATACACGTCCCCCGCGTGGTGCTGCCTTGTAGAGGTGTTCGACGTGCAAAAATGAGGACAACCCTCGTGTTCCTAGGGTCAACCAAGGGACCTCATATAGACTATACATTTATGTGTAGTTTCTCCTTTAAGGAACTCAACGACAAGACCCCAGACATGCTTTTCTCTTCAGGAAGTCTTCGGTGGTGTCTTCTGCATGGTGGCTCTTCCAGCTCTTTATGCTTCCGCTCGTCTTCTCGCACCTCTCTGCTTGTGCCTTGCAAGCTCTTCAGGCTTTGTAGGATGTGCCAGGGCTTCAGAGAGTTTCTAGAAGTTCTTGGCATCGGTTGCATAGGGACCTGAATAATTAGACTTGGGCAGGTCCCTACCCTAAACCCCTAAACCCTAAACCCCTAAACCCCTAAACCCTAAAGCCTAAAGCCCTAAAGCCTAGGGAAGCCTACCGTAGACCAGGCCAGTGCTTGTCTCGCACGGGCAGTTTCTACCTTCCAGCCTCTGCACTCCTAAGCTCTCGGCATTCTGTGATCCTGCAGCAGGAGACATACAAAAGGAAAAGCTGGAGTGTCTAGAATTTTGGGGTCCAATACCAGCTGCATCTCATGTCATCAAACCACTGCCGAAGATGCCCCTGACCCGTTCCAACCCTAACCGCCTGGCTGGCCTACAGCCCAAAGCTCCATTAACCCCCGCACACCCAAACTCCTTTCTGATGATCTCAGCGTTTCCTTGTCTTCACTGCCGTGCCTGCTTTGCACCGAAAGAGCCTACGCAGGCTGCGTACTCGTGTTCGGTTGCAGTGGGGGCACATTTACAGACACCTCTACACAGTCGCAGGGCAACCCCGGAACCCGCAAAGCCCTAAAATTTCTAAACGCTGGAGCCCTAAAATCCGCGACCTGAAGCCCTAGCCCTAAGCCCCCATGGATCCTCCATACAGGTGCATACAGGTGCTTCAAAACCCTAACCCTGAAGCTTGTAGAACCCTAAAGCTCCGGAGATTCGGGTTTGGAGCTTGAAAGGAACCCTTACAGCAACCCTTCAAGCAGCTTTTTGGGGTTTAGAGATTCAAAGGAACCCTAACAATAACCCATATAGGAGGCTGTTGGGGATCCTTGCTTAACGGCTTATGGGACTTAGTAAGTAAGGTTATGGGTTATGGAGAACCCCACTTAGGGGACTCATAACCCCAATTATAACCTACTTACTATTTCCCATGATCCTTTAAGTAGTGGAGGTGCCTATGGTCCTTTAAGTAGTGGAGGTGCCTTATGGTCCTTTAAGTAGTGGAGGTGCCTTATGGTCCTTTAAGTAGTGGAGGTGCCTTATGGTCCTTTAAGTAGTGGAGGTGCCTTATGATCCTTTAAGTAGTGGAGGTGCCTTATGGTCCTTTAAGTAGTGGAGGTGCCTTATGATCCTTTAAGTAGTGGAGGTGCCTTATGGTCCGTTAAGTAGTGGAGGTGCCTTATGGTCCTTTAAGTAGTGGAGGTGCCTTATGGTCCTTTAAGTAGTGGAGGTGCCTTATGGTCCTTTAAGTAGTGGAGGTGCCTTATGGTCCTTTAAGTAGTGGAGGTGCCTTATGATCCTTTAAGTAGTGGAGGTGCCTTATGGTCCTTTAAGTAGTGGAGGTGCCTTACGGTCCTTT
Organism: Symbiodinium sp. clade A Y106; assembly: GCA_003297005.1. Taxonomy (NCBI): domain Eukaryota; class Dinophyceae; order Suessiales; family Symbiodiniaceae; genus Symbiodinium; species Symbiodinium sp. clade A. Next base: position 66,882 of record BGNK01002781.1, read on the forward strand.
AAGTAGTGGAGGCGCCTTAGGGTCCTTTAAGTAGTGGAGGTGCCTTATGGTCCTTTAAGTAGTGGAGGTGCCTTATGGTCCTTTAAGTAGTGGAGGTGCCTTATGATCCTTTAAGTAGTGGAGGTGCCTTATGGTCCTTTAAGTAGTGGAGGTGCCTTATGGTCCTTTAAGTAGTGGAGGTGCCTTATGATCCTTTAAGTAGTGGAGGTGCCTTATGATCCTTTAAGTAGTGGAGGTGCCTTATGGTCCTTTAAGTAGTGGAGGTGCCTTATGGTCCTTTAAGTAGTGGAGGTGCCTTATGGTCCTTTA
>BGNK01002781.1:68261-81713 GCA_003297005.1 Symbiodinium sp. clade A Y106
CTTATGGTCCTTTAAGTAGTGGAGGTGCCTTATGGTCCTTTAAGTAGTGGAGGTGCCTTATGGTCCTTTAAGTAGTGGAGGTGCCTTATGGTCCTTTAAGTAGTGGAGGTGCCTTATGGCCCTTTAAGTAGTGGAGGTGCCTTATGGCCCTTGAAGTAGTGGAGGTGCCTTATGGCCCTTTAAGTAGTGGAGGTGCCTTATGGTCCTTTAAGTAGTGGAGGTGCCTTATGGTCCTTTAAGTAGTGGAGGTGCCTTATGGTCCTTTAAGTAGTGGAGGTGCCTTATGGTCCTTTAAGTAGTGGAGGTGCCTTATGGTCCTTTAAGTAGTGGAGGTGCCTTATGGTCCTTTAAGTAGTGGAGGTGCCTTATGGTCCCTGGGCCACAGCAATTTGGAAGCCGATGCGGAGACTTCTTCCTGGATCAAGCTGGGCCTGGACATCTCCAATGCGCCTCGGAGCAGTCCTTTCAGGGGGCTCCTTTAAGGGATCCTTTAAGGGTTCTGTGCATTAAGGGCGCCTTTATAGGAGTTCTACATGAAAGGCTTCTTTTAAGGGGCTCCTTCTGGCGCAGAGAGCATCCTGTGCACCCCCTAAGCTGCAATGACATAAACCCTGAGCCCAACTCCGTCGACGGGCCTTCGCCTTTACAGTCTGCAAACTCTTTGCCAAGCCTTGACACAGCAGTGAACCTAAAACCCTCATAATGTAGGAACCTGATTCAGAAACCCTGGGCCTATAACCCCCAAAATAGTAGGATTCATATAAGGAACCCTAATAAAGGCCTAAGGTTTCTTAATCAGGTTCCTACATTACCCTAAATCTCTGAAACCCTAAAGCCCCAACCTCGAATCCCAAGGAACCCGGGGCGCTGCAAGCCGTGCCTTTAGGCCAGGGGGTTTCAGGGAGATCGTGCTGCTCAGGGGCTGGGACTAGGGCTAGGTTTCAGGGCTGAGGGGCTCATGGATTAGAGCTGAGGGTTGTGAAGTGCTGCTTTTTCAGGGACATGCACATTGGCCGTCATCCGATGTTGTAGGGGGGGCTCGGAGAATTAGGCGTTGGTCCCGTAAGGGGAACGCTACACCACGGCCATGTACTTTGCGATCACGGTGATGTCTACTGTCGGGTTGGGAGACATCAACATGAGCCTCTCCAACGAGAGAGCCCTGCTGTGTGTAGTCATGGCTACCACCAGCTTGGTCGTAGGTGTCGCAGTGAATGGAGTCGCGACGATCGTGTCCAAGCTCAGCGAAAGAACAGCAGCGAACATGGAACAGCTCGCACAGGTCTCGAAGTTCTTGAAGGTCTACAGAGTTCCCAGGGAGCTGCAGTCACGGGTTCATGATTACTTACTGCAAGTCTTTGAGAATCGAGAGCGCGAGGAGACCAAGTCCATGCTTATGGGTTGGCTGAAGAAGTCGGAAGTCCTTCGGACGAAAGTGAACTTGGCTTTAACAGGAACTTGCTTGGTCCAGCACCGCTGGCTGAAGCTGCTTCCTCCTGAAGTCCTGGCAAACGTTTGTGACCTCTGTGACACAGAGTTTCACCCTCCTCAGCAAGAGCTCATTGCCGAAGGTGCCATGGTGAAGAGCTGTTTTTACATCCGAAGTGGCTTGGTGCAAACCCGCAAACGAGCGGGGGGGCAGGCCTGGGCAGCCACATCCACCGATGATACCGAGGACACTGGTGTACTTAGTTGAGGGTACTGGTAGCTGTGCCCCTGACCGTTCTGAAGTAGAACCTAAATTGCGCAGGAGAGCGATGAGATCCAGAAGGAAATCGAGGCGGCTGACGGAGCAAGTCCGGATGCGAGACTGCAAGGAGGAGCCTTCATCGGAGAGTTTCGGCTGTTCTTGGGGGCCAGCCGAAGCTTCAAGACGGTGACCTGCCTTTCCTTTTGCGAGCTCATCTCCATCGACGTGTCAAAGTTCGAGTCCTTGATGAGCGAAGCGATGCCCGAGCTGTTTGACATACTTGTGATCTATGAGGCAATCGACCAAGATTGTCCCAAGGCCATGCTCCACTGCCTGGAGCAGAACGGCATTTCTCCGGAGATGCCGCTGCTCTTCGGTGAGGGTGTGCTTCACCACTGCGCCAAGGTGAATGCCGCGGCTTGCGCGGAGCATCTCATGGAGGACCTTAGCCAAGACGCAGCCCAGGTCCGGGATCAAGATGGCAGGACGCCAGCACAGCTGGCTGCAGCCCTGAAGCACAAGAAGGCCTTTTGGGCAATGATCCAGGGCAGTGGGAGCACCAGTGTCACAGATGTCGACGTGCTACCCAGAGAGGCACGAACCGCCCGTGCCAAGAACAGCCAAACGATTGCGCTGGCACCCTCGGCATGGACGGATCGAGACGAGGAGCCTTACACGATGGCAAGGGTCCAACAGCTCTTTGCTGCCTGCAACCGAAATGGCCTCGCTGCTTCTACCGGAGAGGGTTCCAAGGATATGGAGGATTTGGTGGAAGAGCTGAACACCTGCCAAAGTGATCTTCTGGTCATGAACGTCCGGGGCGGGATGCTGCGGCGGGTGAGGTTGGTGAGGCTTCGCTTGTTGGCCGTCATCGACGACAACGTGCATGCATTGGTGGAGCTCAATTCAGACGCATGGTTGAGGGCGCGGGATCAAAAGCTAGGGAAGCTCCCATACCGACGCATGCGCAAGCGCGAGACGGAGGAGGAAGCTACGACGAAGCTGATGCAAGAGCTGGGCATCTCGGTGTATTTATTCGAAGAGGAGCTCATCGTGCCTGTCGCAAAAGCATGCTATGCCGAGACTAGGACGTCCATGTCGTATCCAGGCTTGGAGACTGAATCCAGCCGGCACTTTGGGATGCTGTCTCATTTACACTAGGGACTATGGTCTTACAGAGATACGTATCTATCCACAACTACTCAAAAGGGGCTTGCCGACTACAAATCCTAAACCCTGGACCTCCCTCAACGTAGCTGAGTGGATCCCTTTTTTACACTTTTTGGGATAATATTACCCACTATAAAACTGAAAGTGTCTACACTTTTGGGGGCTTGTGAACTCAGCAACTAAGCCTATAGCAAACCCTGAACCAGGAATATATTGTCTACGAGTCGACGTGGAAGGTCCGAGCACAAGCCTTACACCGGACAGAGGAGATTGGTCTGCCGCAGCGGGGTCCTTTTTAAAGGAGCTTAACGTGAGTCATTCTTCAATATTGTAATGAAGCTGTTCCTCAATGTCATATTGCGGGAATCAACGAGGAAATCTATACATCATGCCTATAGCCTATAACGATAACTCGGATCAAACTGAGTTCCTTAAGAGCCCAGGCACGGCCGGCCTTTCCAAAAGGAGTTCTGCACGGATGCCTTCCGCGTGGTGACACGGCAGCTCTTTTGGCCAGTCCTTGTCAACTTCACTCTCCACGAACCTGGGCGGTTGCTTTAAAACTTTAAGTGCTCTTGTTGGGGTTCAGCGGCTGTAGCGCTTTTGAGTAGAGAATGTTTGAGAGAGAGTCTAAGTCGCAGCTTCTGTTTTGTATTTGCCTCCCATGAGCAGCCTCAGGAAAAGCATGACGACAGGCAGGGAGGAGAGAACAGCTGGACAGTGAAGGGGCTCTTTGGAAAACATGCGTTGGGAGCAGCTTCTGCTTCACCAATCATGTAGTTTAGTATGATGTATGAAGTCTATGAAGGTAACGGGGGCCGCCGTATTGGCCAGGACTCCACGTTACAAAACACTGGACTAGCAAGCCTCGCCCAGTTACGCCATTTGCTGCTTCAGTCCGTCCAAAGGATGTGGCAGAGAAGCCTATACGCCCCAGACAGCGCAATACTCCTCAATTGAGGTAGATACCCTAAATCATGAGGAGGAGCCTTTGCCAATTTTGCAGATGTTCCTTAAAAAAGAGGTATTGGGCTCTCTTGGTCTTGTCTTTAGCGCAAGCGATTGCTGGCATCCGTTCAGCTTGATAGCCCGAACGCCTTCGGTCTGGGTGATCTTGCAAATCCACTAGAACATGACAGAACCTATGGGAGAGTTCAGAGCGGGTAGCTTTGCATTTCACTTAGCGGCATCTTTTCGCAGCTAAAGCAGTGTGCAATCGCGACCGCTTTTGCCCATGTTTTTGTTGCCTATAGTCTCCTTTCCTGTAATTAGCTTTGCTAGGCTAACCAATGTAGTCATAGTATCCTGGCCCCTGGCCATAAAACTGGTTAGCGAAAGAACTACATGGGAGTTTCCGACAATAGGGGACCCTAATATGGCACCCTTAATAGTAGGATCCTTATTATAAGGACCCCCAAAATACGGTACCCCTAATTTTCGGAAACTCCCACATTGGAGACTATAGGTAGGGCTCCAGACTTCTGGTTTCCTGCGTTGAAGATCTTGCTCAGCTGGGTCTGCGGCTCAGAGCACCTTCACAGATGGAGCCTGCTAGGGTTTCTTAGTTGTAGACTAGGTAACTTAGGTAACCTTTTTGGGGGTACTATAATCCCTATATGATCCCAAAGGTTAAGGTTTAAGGTACTGGACAAGTAAGGTTTAGGCTTCAGGGTTTGGGTTTAGGAGCTCATGGGTTACTATCTCCGGGCTCGAGAGGTTTAGGGGCTGAGAGTTTTTTTGGGGGGGTTGGGGTCTGATGAGGGTGATCTCCGAGCGCGGAGCCTCATAGAAATTCCAAGGCGCCATCCCCGGTCTGCGCGCCCCCAAAAGGGGACTGGAGTTTCAGAAGCTGAGAGCAAGCATCGGTGTCAGGGAGTTTCCGAGAATAGGGGACCCTAATAGAGTGCCCTAAATAGTAGGATCCTTATTACAAGGACCCCCAAATAAGGTCCCCTAATTTTCGGAAACTCCCGTGTAGCAGCCCTAAGACCACTTATTGTAGACCATTCCTGGCGTGCGGCCAAAGACGGCAAGACCTGGTTCACAGCCGAGGGTTGCAGTGCTCATGGAGAAATATGAATACCCACTTACCCTGACAGCAAGTTAAAACTCGTTTACAGATTACTAGTAATGCTTAGCAACTTAAAACTCTCTATGAGCCGGTTACGGATTACTAGTACCAGACATGCTAGCGACTCAATATTTTAGCAGCTGGGCTCTTTTCAAAGTCTGAGCTGACTGATGGTTATTTGGAGACCTCGAGCCCACTGTAAACCCGAAAGCCCTAAACCCGAACCCTAAACCCTAAACCCCAAACCCTACCTGCTGCTGTTGAGGGAGGATTGCTGCCGCCATGGAGGATCGGTGCCTTGAGCCAAATCTCGGGTGGGTCGTTTCCTAACCCTATATACATGCACGCATGTGTGTATGGATGGATGTATGCATGGATGTATGCATGGATGTATGTATGTGTGTATGCATGTAGGTAGGTAGGTATGTGGGGTAGGTTCTGTAGGTATGTAGGTAGGCATGTAGGTACGTAGGTATGTAGGTATGTAAACGCCTGAAACTATGCCTTAGAGTTTCTTAGCACTACAGCCGTACCCTAGCCATAAATCCTAGAAAGCCCCAGGCCCCCAAATTCGTGATGCCCTATAAAACTCCTAAAGCCCTAAACCCAAAACCCATAAATCCCTCTAGAACCATGGCAAAACACCCTTGAAGAAACCCCAAAGGAACACGAGAAGCCTATTGGCTTCCCAAGCCCCTGAAGCCCTGAAGCTCACCATAAACCCGAAACTTGCCCTAAACCCCAATCGCTGAACCCTACTTGCCGGTTCATGAGCAGTTATGTGTGGAGCCATAAGTAGGGTATTTCTACCCCATGAACCTCCAAGCATCCGAAAAGCTCCATTCTTCCTAAGCTTCTGGAACACGACTCAGCAACTTCCTACCTGGCGCTACGTTCAATGCTTAGGGGAATTGAGGGGCTAATTTTTGGAAACCCTAAACCCTGAACCGGGGGAGGTGAGGGTACCAAAACCGCCAACACAGCGAACCCGAACTCCCCTCCAAGGACTTTACGAGGATTTTGGGTTTAGGGGTATAGAGGTTAGGGTTTAGCGGGTTTTGGGGTTTTGGGGTCCAGGGTTTACGGAACTTCTCCGAGGTCGGCAGCCTAGGGTTGAACACCCAAGCTGAGCCGCACAAGATCACGGCGAGTTTCATTAGAGACCAGAGAATTCCTCCGCAGCTCGAAAAGCCCAAATCTGCTCGGCTTGAATTTGAGAGACCAAGCCCAAAAGCCCAGACCTTCAGAGTTTAGAGGTGCGTTGGTTGCAATCCAGACTGCTTGTTGGTGAAGTCCTCAAACCTGGCCACAAGGTGTACAGCCCGGTTAAGCATTTTGGGTTTAGGGCTTAGAGTGCTCGTCTGTGCTCCTCCCGCTGCACCTTTGCCTGAAATCACAAAAGCCTGGAGGGATCCGGGTCCGAATCTGCGGCTTGGTTCCTCATGCATATGGGTAGTTGCCAAAATTAAGGTCCCTTTGTGGGTACCCTGAATAATAGGTGCCGTAGTATACTAGAGACCCCAAAAAGTGACCATAATTTTGACAACCACCCATGTGTAGTGTTACTGTAATGTCATTTGAAGGGTTCTACAGGTACATTACCATAAGGTCTTCCCAAGTTCAGAGGGCTTATTGTAGGGGTTTGGAGTTATGGACCCCTGAACCTACCAAACCCTACTTTTTTGTAGGTTCTTATAATAAACACCCTAATATGGGATTTATAGGGGCCCGACAAAAAGTAGGGTTTGGTAGGTTAACCTAGAAGTAGAGTAGGTAACCTTTAAACTTTTTGGGGTAGTATAATCCCTATATAATCCTGGTATTATGAAAAAAGGTTAACCTTTGGTTCCCCATGATACCCGACAAGCAGGTTAAGGGATGCCTGGATCAAGGCTAGGGCTCGGGGTGGGACCTTGCCGTGAAGCGCAGCCACACGTATCCGCTGCTTCTCGGGAGTTTCCGAAAATGGGGGGGGGGTACCTTATTTTGGTAATAAGGATCCTACTATTTAGGGTACTATATTAGGGCCCCCTATTTTCGGAAACTCCCCTTTGGGCTCTAATTGAAAAGTTGTTTCTAGGTTTGTCAACTCCAAGCTTCACCTGCGCAATGCTGGCCGCAGACTGAGAATCTAGCTGCATTTTTCCGGACTTTGATGCCGCAGCACCACCGTCTGAGCCGGCTGCAGGCAGTTGAATGTACGTCTATAGCGTGAACATCCCACCCGAATCCCGCGCCCTGCCGCCTGGGCTGGAAAGAGTTAGTGGATACCATTTCCATTTTCTAACCATGCCCCACCCCCTAGCACCCAAACCATAACAACCTATACCTCAACCCTAAGCCAACCCAAGACCCATAGGTAGAACCCTAGGAAATANAGTTAGTGGATACCATTTCCATTTTCTAACCATGCCCCACCCCCTAGCACCCAAACCATAACAACCTATACCTCAACCCTAAGCCAACCCAAGACCCATAGGTAGAACCCTAGGAAATACCTACCCGAAGACCCAAAACCATAACAACCTATACCCCAATACCCACAAGATGGAACCAATAGAAGACCCATATGAAGACCCACATAGAAAACCCCCACTCTAAACTCCATACACCAANACCTACCCGAAGACCCAAAACCATAACAACCTATACCCCAATACCCACAAGATGGAACCAATAGAAGACCCATATGAAGACCCACATAGAAAACCCCCACTCTAAACTCCATACACCAACACCCCCATAGAAAAACCCATATTCCCAACCTGAAAACCCTAACCCTTGAAAATGGAAATGGTATTCTCTAATAAAATATCTATAATAGGAATAAGGTTTGGGGATAAGGTTGTCGCGAAGAACGCGAGGCATTTCCGTTATCTCACTGCACACCCCTAGGCCATATAACAGACCCAAACCCAGACCCTGTTACAAAAACCCACTAAAGACCCAACAACTACAGGCCTCCAAAAAGACCCCATATGATGAACCCACATGGAATTGTTTAACCATGCACACTCCCGTAGCACCCAAGCCATAAGAACTTACACCCCAACCTCTGACCAAGCCAGTCGCCCTGTTGCATCTCCAAGGCAAACTGACCTGAACTCACCTTGAATCGCCTAGAAGGCCCAATTGTAATAGCTCGCACCGCAATGTCACCGCAACCGATTACAGACACTTCTGTAGAAAAAGCACATGAGTGCCCCGCCAAGAAGGCATCTCAACACCTCGAAAACATCAGCCCACCAACACTAAATGACCCCTAAGACTGAAAATTGAAGTAGAGCTTAAGTATAGTGGTGAAGTTTAGAGACGCAACATGACCATTTCTAATTCAACCGGGCCCTGGTGGCCGATGCACATTTGACAGACTATCTTCTTGCTACCAGAAGCCTAAATTCTATGCGCTGTAGGTAGGGCTCTACTGAGATGCGATGAATTCAAGTGGAAGTACTCGTCTTTTGTGCGCAGCGCAGCAGTTTTGGTTCCCAAATTGCTGGTGGTGACTTGGCTGATCCAAGCCATGACTGTCCAGAACTGAGCGCGGATTGCAGCAGTGAGAGTGAGAGCCATGATCACAGTAAAAATGTGCTGTGCGCAGACATTGAATCTCTGTCTTCGACTCAGGTGCGTGGAGTGTCGTTCCCAAACACAGGCCCGGCTGCCAGCCGATGAGAGTTGGGAAATTTCGTGGCACCTATGAGGACGCAGTTACGCCACTTTGGTGGTAATCGTGTTCGTTTGCCAGGTTCTTAGCTCCTGTTTGTCTGCCTGCTTGTGCTGGCGGAGACAGGATTGCTTTGTACGGCCCAGGCTTCACGCGTCAATGGATTGCAGACACTCGACCACGTGGATGCTTCGTCAAGGTCGCAACACATACCGGTTCAAGTGCGCACAGTGTTTTTGGTCCATTGCGTGCTTTCTGGTCTGAGGCATTGTTGACAGGGAGAGGGTGGCATACGAAGCCGCCCGAGCTGTCACCAGCACGGAATCGCGTGACGAGAAGCGTGCTTCTCAAATTTCTGGGTCGTCGCATGCGTGGCAAGGACACGTAACTGCACTTAATTGATTCTATACACGTGAGGTTAGTGCAGATTGCGAGTTGAACTTGTTTGGCTGAGGCGGCGAAGGAAGAGACGTACTTGACGGCAATCCGAAAGATTGTGACGAGCCTTCGCTCGTACAGTGACAGAGTCATTGACAAGTTGCTGGCGACAGTGCTCCGCGCATTTAGCATGTTGTCTTTGGCTGTGTTTCTGGGTGTCTGTATCCTTGCACTCGTCATCTTCATCAAGTGATGAAGGAAGGAAAACAAGCTACCTGATGAGAAACAGACTGTGACAAGTGACTAGGGTTCAGAAAGATCGCGCTGGTGCAAAAAGGACATCCTTCCGACACCGGTTCGGTGCCCGCTTCTTTCCCAGTCAGCTTAATGTGGTGTTCAGCTAGATACTGAGTACTGAATATGCGTCAGACCCAGGGACGACGTCACCCTTCTTGTTCCTGCGAGGCATGAGTTGACGTGCTGTCTTCGTCATAGGAAGCATCAAGTAACTAAACTTTTAACAACTCAAAACGCAAATATTGCCTATTACTGCCCTCAACTCTGTAATATTTTTGCCCTAACTTGTTTTCAATATTTTCTATTGTATAAATATTTTGGCTGTAATTTCCCACTCTTTCTTTTTCATTTGGTTTTCGCTTCCTAAATATCTTAACTTCATCTCCTACATCTAGCTCGGGATATGTGCGGTTCTTTTTGCCCTTCATTGTTAAATTTAGTTTCACTTTGAATTGGTTACTGGGCTTTCGGGCTTCTTTCGGCGTAAATCCTGTGGCCGAGTGCTTCATTTGATTATTATAGGTTAGCAATATTTCTAATATGTAATCTGGCCATTGGATGTTTTGTTTTCCTTTTTTCTCATCCGCTTCAACTCTCCTATACAACATATCTTTAAAAGTTCTGATAGCTCTTTCGCTAAAATTTGGGTGCGCCCTCGTTCTATGATGTTCTATGTTCTCATCCTTCAAATACTTTTGTATCGCCTCCTTGTTCATTGCTCCCTCGTCGTCTGTATAAATTATCTCGGGTTTCTTTCCCATCTTGTTTAAACACTCAATCATTCCACTTGCTAAATCCTCTTCTTTTTTCCTTTTATCGGCACCACACACATAAACTTATCAAATACATCAACCATTAGCATACCTACCCTAAGCTTTTGTTCATCCATATCGTTTATAAAAAACAAATCCATTTGATATTCATAAGCGGAATACGGGGCGATAAAACTGTTTTGACCTACTGGCCTTCTTTTTTGCTGAACATTTTTTCTAAAAAACTCGTTAATATCGCCCATTGTTATAGTTTTGTCCTTCTCCCGTGCTTCGGCTAGTGTTCTGGATTTACTCCCAAACCCCGCCTTATCAAAATATACATCATTAATAATTTTCTGTTTCTCACTCATATAAATAAGTAACAAAAAATAATGATTTAATATAATTAATTAAATCATCATTTTAAACAGCATTGGGCATAATCACTTTGTATTCGTTCATATCGTATTTCGGAGCTCCACGTTTCTTTCCGCTAGGTTTCTTATCTGTAATGATTTCATTAATCTGACTTGGTGTTAAGTCTTCCTCGCTTAAATTGTTTTCTTCTATGTATTCCTTAAGCTTCTTCTTCTGGTTGTGTCTTAAACTTGCTTCGCGCTTCTTCAGCATAAATTGCTCGTCTTCTTTCCTCTTGTTATAATAAAGCCTTTGATATAATGCCAGTTGTTGCTTAATCTCGTCCATTGTCATATCCTCGGGACTTTTAAAATGTGTCATATTACTATACTATATATTTATACTATTTCTTTAAATAAGTTTCTAAATATATTACGAAAATCTTTAGANTTAATCTCGTCCATTGTCATATCCTCGGGACTTTTAAAATGTGTCATATTACTATACTATATATTTATACTATTTCTTTAAATAAGTTTCTAAATATATTACGAAAATCTTTAGAAAAAACATTTAAAAAGAAATTTAATTTATATTGTAATTATATTGCATATGAGCAAAAATATTAAGCGTAACACGAGAGCACTACAAACAACCTACGACAACTACAAAAATCGTCTCACACAGGGCACCAGAGAAAAAATACAAAATCTAATTAACTTTTATGAAGACCGCAAAATAGCTCAATTCACCACCGCGGACAATTTAATCAGACAGTTTATAACAGCAAAAACCGACAAACAAAAAACGAAAGCAAACACAGCATACAACAAAATCCACGACAAACACCACGACAAAGAACCACTCGGGCAACGAATGCGGGAAGCAAAGAAGGAAAACAAAAGACGAAATAGCACCAACATCTACTCTATAGATGTAATGTTTTATAAATTAAAGTTAGAAAAAGACAACGCTATTAAAACCGCTTTCAAAGACCACAAAGGCCGACCTTTAATTTTTTTTTGGAAAGAACCTAAAAGCGCAAATGTAACATCCACCAGATACATAGAGGACTTGGTGGGGAAACGAATTTTTAGATATGATAAGGAAACTAAAAACACATTTACAAAGTTAATGGATACACTCAACACAGACCCAGTTTTAGAAGATGACCTATATCATACAGCGCAATATATGGAATGTATTCAAATTAAGAGCCTTGAACGGGTAGATGGTGATACAGACTTTAAGCCAGAACAGGAGAAACTAACAAATACCGCTAATTTAAGTATGTATAACATCTACATTCAAACGCCTTTAGACCCCGAGTTCGAAACCTTTAAGGAAGCAATAAATGTAAAGCATTACAAAGAAAACGAGTGCTGGTTTAACACCGTAACCGATTGGTATAAGGATACGCTAATGGGCGAAAAAAGACGAGAGAAAAACCGATTAACAAAAGAAAGTATGTTAAAACTGATGAATAAAACCGAAGAGGATTTCAAAACGAACGGGGCATCAATACAGGATATGGTGCCGGTGTTTGAACATTACGGCATTCAAGTAAGGATATTCAATTCCTTCATAAAGCCCATTTTCAAATACTCACCTACCAAATACAACCACCATATACCAACATTATACGCCCTAGTTAAAAACAATCATATCTACACAGCAAACGACAACCTACAGATGTTAAGGCAGATGGTGGCAATCCGCGAAAATCAAGATGTATCGGTTAAGGCTTCCCCAGATTATCACATAAACGAAAATGACGAACCCACTGAATGTAAAATGATACAGTCCTTAAATGACCTTAAGAAATTCAGAGAAAAAGATGAATATACGCTAATATATGATGGTAACGATTTAACCCATTTGTTTTATGAAAGCAAGATGGCAGGGTATGAGCCACAAGTGAGATTTACTGGTTGTATCGTTTCCGATTTATATTTTAAATTCTACATTAAAAAGAAGAGCATAAGATACAGGATTAAAACACAAAATCTAGTGACGAGCTCGGTGGATGGAACTATAACAGTAAGGACGGAACAGATTTATAACAATATGTCTAAAGCAATGTATGAATTCAACAAGGCATTATTTAATCCCTTACATAAATCCTATTACAACGAAACCGATATACAAATTCTTAAGGAGTGCCGAACAATCCCGCCGGTGGGAGAAATAAATAAATTCTACAAGGTGTTTAACCAAAGAACCGAGAAATACGACAAATACGGGTTTATGCCTGAAACCACCACCGAAATAGATGTAAGAAAAGCTTACACCCACGCNGTGGGAGAAATAAATAAATTCTACAAGGTGTTTAACCAAAGAACCGAGAAATACGACAAATACGGGTTTATGCCTGAAACCACCACCGAAATAGATGTAAGAAAAGCTTACACCCACGCCTTCAACCAAATTACCGAGATTCCCGTCTTTAATCAGTTTGATATATGGAAGCATTTCAATTACAAAGCCCACGATTACAGTAAGTTTCACGAACTGACTTTGTTTTTAGTTAAACCTAAAGAACAAGCGTTATTTTTTAANCCCGTCTTTAATCAGTTTGATATATGGAAGCATTTCAATTACAAAGCCCACGATTACAGTAAGTTTCACGAACTGACTTTGTTTTTAGTTAAACCTAAAGAACAAGCGTTATTTTTTAATAAGACACGCTGTTTAGTATATGGTAAGTTTCTAAAGCACTACGCCGATAAATGCGAAATCCTACATTACAAAGAGCCTTCTAGAGTGTATAAGGTGAATTACACAAAACTTATTAAACAGTTATGGGNTTTCTAAAGCACTACGCCGATAAATGCGAAATCCTACATTACAAAGAGCCTTCTAGAGTGTATAAGGTGAATTACACAAAACTTATTAAACAGTTATGGGCAACCGAGATATCAGACCATTATCCAGAAGATGCTAAAATCAAGAAGCTTATAGCAAATGTAAATTTCGGATTGCTAGAGAAGGGAACGAACAAATCTTCAAAAAGCTTTGCCTTTGACGGTTTAAGGGAAGCATTGTATTATCAACAAGAAGTGGGAGGAAA
>BGNK01002782.1:1642-14274 GCA_003297005.1 Symbiodinium sp. clade A Y106
GGGGGGGGGTAAGGGGGCTTTAATGCCCATAATAAGGACCTAAGAAGGCATGACCGGTTCATCCAGAAGTATGGGCCCTAATATGGACCCTTAGGCCTTTTGAGGGAGTTCTAGGGATCCTTAAGAGTGTATATAGGGTATATAGTAGAACATGACCGGTTTGGGGGTTCTTCGGGCTGAGGGTAGGGTTTAGGGTTTGGGGATTTTGAGGGTTGAGGGGGTTCGGGGTTTAGGGTCCCTTCTACCCTAAACCCTTAAAGTTTAAGGGGTTTAGGGGTTCAGGGTTCAGGGGTCTGGGGTCACTTTAAGGGTTCTGCAGGATCTACAAAGGCTAAAGGGTTTGATTACATTAATAAAGCGTTTACGGTTTTGGCGTTTAGGGTGGCTTATTGCGTACAGGGTTCAGGGGGTTGGGGCTGGGGTTGAGGGGTTATAGGGTCTGGGGTGTAGGGCACGCTTGGTGTAAGGCTTTCGAAGAGGGTCCGTCTGCCTGTCTGTCCGTTAGTCCGTCTGTCAGCCTGCCTGGCTGTCTGTCTCTATATACGTATATATATATATATATATAGATGTATGTATAATATACATATACAGCTTAAATAACGGGGTTTGGGAGTCTGCGAGATGACCGGTGCAGGGTTTAAGGGTTCTGGGGTTCATGTAATCCTACAAGAGCCTGCGAAGCATTGCAGGATAGAGACCTTCGGAACGTCTTTCCTAAGATTTCAGAAGTCAGGGTGACAGGTAGGGTCCAGACGTCGAAGAAAGCAGTGAGGAGTAAGAAACTGCAGTGTGAGGTTGGGCGTGCTTCTGTCGGAGATATCATTCAGTCACGCGACTCATGAGCGATCTCTTTGCTGTTCTGTCAAGGTGTGGGTCAGTCGGTGAAGGAGATTTGCTAAGCTTGAGAGACCAGCGCGCGGAGCTTGTGAACCCAAAACCCGCAGGCTGCGGTGACTTGCCCCCTGCACCCGTGCTATCAACTTGACTTGCGCATGGCAAGCATTCTGAGCATGACATCAACCAGAAACAGCAGTCTTTCGGACCAAAATAACTAACTACAAACAGTAAGACTGCAGATGCGATTGCCAACCACCACAATGGGAACATTGGCACAGGCAACACGACAAAACGAATCACCGACACCAAAGTCATCACCCCTGGGGATTCATGTGCACGTGTACATCTAATCAAGCTTTGCAGGGGTTCTTGGCTACCGACTTCAGGAGAAGAATATGTACTAGATGAATACATGCACCTATAAGGGGGCACAACGTAGCGACAGCTATGTAATAACAAACCCGCTTTTTCTGAAAAAACCTAACATTGGGATGCCTGTTTACAGGTCAGGGGGCTTATTAATCAGGGTGTTACATTGTTGTTTCGCCCCCCTAAACTTAAACCGTAGCATTTAGAGGAATTAGTATCTTATTATGGAGGTAACCAGACACTGGGTTATGAAAAAAGACTTTAGATTTTAGGGGGGGCGAATAATTCCCGAATACCCGAACAGCACGGCGGTTGTGTTCCGTTGCTCTGCACTTTGCTGCTCCTCCCAACGAACCTGCCCGCCAAGCCCACGAGACGTGGACACTAGAGGACCAAAACCGATAACTGCACTCTACAACTCGGCCCGGAATCTGGACTCAAACGATTAACAAGAACCCCAAACCCTAAACCCCTGAAGCCTAAACCCCTTGAACTAAAGGATCCCTTATAGTTCCCTTTATACGGAACCGTTAAACCCTGAACCCTGTCCCAGCAATATTCCCACTCGATGGACAGCATCTCAGTCCTGCGGCCCCACCGGTCTCGGCACAAGCACCTTTTTGGTGGTTTACGTTCGGGGTTGAGGTCTACCCGGGGATCCAAAAACCTACTGTTTTAGGGGTTAGACCCTCTAATTAAGGGGTCATAACCTAGTATTTTGTAGGGTTTAGGGTTTAGGATTTGGGGGTTTAGGGTTTAGGGTTCGGGGTCGAGGTCAGGTACTTTTACCTGTAGCGCCCAACCCGACAAACCAGAAGGTTTATGATAGGGCCGAACCCGAAAATATCCGAACCCTAAACCCCAATCCTTAAACCCTAATATCGGGGCCTGAATAATTACCTAAACTATTTTTGGGGTTCCTTGTTATAGTATAATGAGGTGCTAAAGTAATTAATAGGTTTTCCGATCCACTGGTCGGATTTGGAGTTTAGGGTCGTGGGATTCAGTTTCGGCTTTCTCATGCAAAGCTTGGCGCGCAGGGCTGCGAAGATGTTGAACTGAAGCTTGGGAAGCAAGATAAGGGCCTTGGATAAGCATGATAGGTACGGTGTAGGGGTTATGAAGTTTACGGTTTACTTATGACTTGTTTAAGGTTTGGGTTAGGTTAGGATGGTGGACTTATCTTCAGGAGCCGTATGGTAACGAATACAATTTCTAATTATTCGGGTCACTAGGTTACGCTATGGCTTGAGAAGTGCCGAGTGCCATGGCGCGTTTGCACGAAATCAAGATGGTGTCTGTGTGTCCTAGGCCACAAACTTCCAACAACCCTAGTCTTCACAGTGCGAGAGAAGCGTTTGCTATGTTCATGTTGGCGTTTTCAAACCCCTTTTTCTGCTTGTTCTATTTTGCACTACGCTGCTCTTGCAGACACCAGCTGAAGTTTGTTTCATTTTGCGACAACAGCCCTAACTGGCAGCTATTCCGCAGGGCGAAATTCATCTTCTGCATCGGACGCAATAACACTGCTCAGGTTGTGGCAAAAGAATGTGTTCAGGCAAGCCGAAACCATGGACCGCGCTGAAAACTCTACCAACTCCCTGGACTGTTAACATGCGATTTGGGATGGAGGCCGAAGCATTTTGGCAGGCTCCGATCCGACGGCCAATCCGCTCGCGAGTGTAAGATCACGGCCCATCCAAAAATAATCAAGGTCGATGAACAATCCGCCACTTTGGTATGCTGCCAAAGCAGCGACCAAGTCCTTGATCAAGCAGACGTGCATGCCTGCTTGCACCCAGGCCTTCGCCACAACCACATGTAGTTAGCAGCTGGCAAGCATCTTCAAGGAGTCGGCACGGGTCCGATGTCGTAAGTCCAGAGTCGTTGAGGGCGGGGGCTGATGCAGCGGATCGAGGGCACTTCTCCGTGCGGAAATGGACGCTGCTGAGGACTCCACCTAACACGGTGAATCTCCTCCATTTTTCTCAAGCCTAGAAGAACTGGAGGAGCAACCACCAGCAAACCACGCAACAAACGGCACTGCTTATCGCCCTAGCACGCACTTGGGGTGGAAGACGGGTGCTTCGAGCGAAAGTCTTAGTTCCAGACTCTTCCTAACCCAACCCCTAGCAACACCGCGCACTAGGGTTTAGGGTTTAGGGTTTGGGGGCAAAGCCATTTGCGTCACGGCTGAAATCACCCGGCACCGCTGCAGAGGATATTATAAGGGATATAAGTATAGGTGCCTTGAAACTTAGAACACGTACCCTAAGCCAAACAAAGATCAACCTTGAAAGTGGGTTCCTTTTCCTTTCAATAGGCTCTTGAAGCGAATCCGAATAGTGCGTTTAGGGTTTAGGGACAAGGGTTTAGGGCTTGCGGTTCAAGGGCTTAAACCTTAAACTAGGGTTCCTATAATCGGCTGGAATGGACTACTACAGAGGCATTATGGGCTGTTATTAAGAGACGTTGACAATCAGAATAAGGTTTTGGTGTATATTGAGATGTTAAACCATAACTTCATAAAAGGACTATATAAAGGGATATCCTTATTGTTTTCCGACTCCTACCCATTTTCGAACCTGATCACACCCCAAAAATCTCGAAAGCCCCCACAGAACCTTGCAGTGATGTAGAACTGTTATAGACCCCCCTTAAGGAATCTTTCTCGAAAGATGATCGCGAGAATACTACCGGCAACAAGCCCCCATCAGACACCCTCAAAGAGGCTCTCTACCATTGACCCTTACCCCCAGAGACTTCAACATCCCATATTAAGAAATATACATTATGTATATATATATATATATATATATATATTAATTACATACATACCCAAAAGTGTAGTCGGCTGCCTGTATGATTTAAGGAATATTACTTAATTAAGGGGTATTGGAGTCCCCCCAAACCCTAGACCGTATGGATCCCTTATAAGAACCCTTTGAGGAACCCCTGTGGATCCCTTTAAAGGGATACTGGAGACTCTTATTCCTTAACTAAGGGATACTAACCCTAAACCCTTAAACCAATGAAGTGCTGGGTTGCAAGGAAGCCTAAACCCTGAACCCGAAACTATATTCCTTACCTGTGACCCCAAACTCTACAAAATAGTAGGTTATGACCCTTAAGTACATGGTAGAACCCTTAAAACGGTAGGTTTTTGGATCCACAGGTAATCAAGCGATATTGGAATCTCTGGGCCCCTAAGGGGCCCCAGGCCTCCGACTGCGCTTGCGGCCCAACGGGACGCGGGCCTACGGCTGCTGGAGCCTGGAGATTCGAGTCCCAATCCCTACTTAGAGCTTCATGGGACTTAGTAACTATGGATATAAATAAGGAAATTATACTTACAACTGGCTATAACCCCAGTTAAGGTACTTATAACTGTACTTACTAAGTCCCGTGAACCTCCAAGTAAGGGTCCATGTGCCCATGCCTAGAGTATGTACTTGGGTCTTAAAGTAGTACCTGTTTAGGTGCTTTAGGGCGTGGAGATTCGACTCCCAATCGGTGGATCCGAAAATAGGGTTTAGGGTCTCGGGTTTGGGATTTAGGGTTTAGGGTGTCTTCTTGCGCAGTGGCTGGTAATCCATGCTAGGATGGTGCCACCTCACACCAAAGTTTGTGGGTGGCGGCATATTATGCGTGAAAGGACGTTCCTTACATGTGTCATAGAACTCGGTCAAGCCGGAAGTTCTCTTAAGCCAGGGGAGCCAGGGGCCACGGTCAGGGGGGCCAAGGTGAGGGGGGCCCAAGGGAAGCAGACCAGGCAGGCCAAAAAAAAAGTTTGCCCCTAGGGCCGCTAGCTTGAAATGCCCGGGACCGCCCTTGGGGGTTTAGGAAGCCCCAGCCGGGCATCTTCAGTGTCTGGGCACCCAGTTATGGGTGGGAACAACCCAACAGTGCCGGGTGGGAATTTAGGGTTAAGGATTCAAGGAAAAGGCTTAGGGGAAAGCAGTATCGTACCCTGTAGCCGAAAAGACTTTTAGGGTTCCCTAGTGTGGTTTCTATATAATATATAGAAGGGATCTTCCGTCGCCTTATCCTCTTCCGGAAGCAAACTCTGTAAACCCATGCGGAGCTCTGCACTTCTGACACTCGGTGCT
The DNA here is from genome assembly GCA_003297005.1 of Symbiodinium sp. clade A Y106. NCBI lineage: Eukaryota > Dinophyceae > Suessiales > Symbiodiniaceae > Symbiodinium > Symbiodinium sp. clade A. Next base: position 6,958 of record BGNK01002782.1, read on the forward strand.
TCCGGACTGAAGTCCATCTCAGTCCGTGCCCTTCGAGGTGGAGTCGAAAAGCCTTGTGTGCATTGTGGCGGTGCGACACCTGGTCCTCCAGCCTCTGGGTCCACGAAGCCTTGTGTGCATTGAAGTGGTGCCGTGCCTGGCCCTCCAGCCTCTGGATTGATGAAGTCTTGTGTTTCCTCTGCATATCGCTTCCGTTTCAAGTATGGACTTGGAAGTCCTGGGATCGTGCTTTCCGTGAGTGCCGGCGATGGTGATAGCGGGTCTATCGCAGTCGCAGCTGGCGAAGCAGATATTATAGTTCCTTAAACAGGTAGGTTTACGGTTTAGGGGTTTAGGCCTTCGGGTTTAGGATTATGACGGAATCAATCCTTCGCAAATGGGGAGCAGATAGGTTGCCCCAAGTGTTCCCCAATGGTCGTGGGATTCATTGCCGACATCGGGAAGCTGCAGGCAGCACCCTGACCCTAAACCTCCCATATAAGCGCTAATACCCTAAAGACCTAAGCCCTAAATCCCTAAAGCCCTAAAGGCCTAAACCCTAAATCCCAGCAGCCCTAAAGCCCCAAACGACTCCTTTAAGGCACCCCTAAAAGGAGGGTCATGGGACTTAGTAAGTACGGTTTATAAGTACCGTAACTCGGATTATAAGTAAATATAAGCATAGTTACCTTGATTAGAACCCTAGTTAGTTACTATAAGTCCCATGAACCATTTAAGTAAACCCTAAACCCGAAGCCCTTAAAGATAACACCATTATAGAATCCTATAGTACCCTTAAAAGGAACCCTAAACCCTGAACCCCTAAACCCTAAGCTTTAAGTAGACCCTAAACACTAAGCCCGCTTGACATCCCTTTAAGGAACCCTTTAAGTTACTAAGTCCCTCAACCCTAAACCCCTAAACCCTAAACCCTAACCCCAAAACCCCTGAACCCTAAACACTAACCCATAAACCCCTAAACCCCTAAGCTTTAAGTAAAAGGAACCCCTCAAAGGTCGCCTGTGGGCCCACTGGCCGAGGTCCCTCGGGAAGGCTCCTGGTGGCGGCTGCCTGGTTGGGGCTTAGGGGTTTAGGGGTTTAAGGATTTAGGGGTTTAGGGTAGAGATTAGAGGGTTTAAGGGTCTAGGGATTAGGTTAGGGCTTTGGGGTTTAGGGGTTGGAGGGTTTGGGGGTCCAGGGATTAGCTTAGGGCTTAGGGTTTGGGGGCCTAGGGGTTAGGGTTTAGGGGTCTGCTCGGAGGATCAGGGGACTTAGTAAGTAAGGTTATAACTAAGTACGTCGAGTAGGGTTATACAAGTACAGGCTAAGTACAGGTAACTTATTTATAAACCTAGTTACTTGCTCAGTCCCATGAACCTTCAAGTAGGGGTCTAGGGGTCTACGGTTTAGGGTTGGGGGTTGGTTTTAGCGGCTGCCGGCAACTTAGCGCCCAGAGCGTGAAGTGTTTGGTGTTTTACTGCTTGTTCTGAGGAATTTAGGTTTTGGTGTTTAAGGTTTTTCCGTATAGGGCTTAGGGTAAAAGACTACGGCAAGAAAACCCGCTTTTCGTACCCCCACACTACCCAGTGTCCTAGATTACAGAACCCTTACTTGGACCCTTTCGGAAAGGGAAGGCCTCAGTAATTTAATTAGTGGGCTTTATAAGGCTTTTTATGCTGTGGATACTTGGGTTCTTTGATTTTTCGATGCTATATACTGAGTTTTATAGGTTTTGACGGAACGCAGGAGTTTTTACAACACAAAACCGAACTCGAAAGAAACTCTTGCTGGGGGACCTCCAGTCGATTGAAGCATAACCCGCAGGCAGAGGAGCTGCTGCCGCTTGGCCCTGCAAGAGCGGCCATGGCAGCGGCAGCTGCCTCTTCCGGACTTCTGTTGCCGCACGTCCCCACTGGCTCAACACGACCTGAGCGATGATCCATGGGGGTCATGTGTGCCTTTTCGAAGACGATCCAATTGACTTTGTTGTTGTTTTCAGTCTGCCGCCGAGTGGCCTTTGCCCGCGGCCTTCTTGCTGATCGCTTGTATGGGCTCTACGGCCGGGGGCCCATCAGCCGGGGGCCCCTTAGGCATTGCCTTTGTGGGGGCCCCTTAGCAGGCATTGCCTTTGCCACGGGTGACACCGCTTCTTGGCCTTCTTCTGGGCATGCGCCTTGAGCAGCTGTTGACCTGGACGCGAGAAAGTTTTTTGGGGAGTATATGATAATTACCTGTGGCCCCAAACCCTTCAAAATAGTAGGTTATGACCCCTTAATTAGAGGGTCGAACCCTTAAAACAGTAGGTTTTGGGATCCCCAGGTATGTACTTGGACCCTTAGGGACATGCACTGTCACAAGCCCTGCAGCCGGAAACCCAGGTCCTGGGGCTAAAAATCCTAAACTCCCTGCGAATCCTCATCTCTCCTCCCACTCCGCACGGTAATTTAGAGACCTTCTAGCGGCCCTTCACTATCCCATACAGAACCCTTATAAACCCTAAACCCTAAACCCTAAACCCTGCCCTTAAAACAAAAAACAAAACAAACAAAAACAAATACAAAAACAAAAACTCTGGAGACCCCAAACCTAGAAGCCCCAAAACCCAAAACCCTGTAGATCCCTTGTAGGCACCCTTAAAGGAACCCTTAAAATCCCTTTAAAGGAGCCCTATAAACCTCGAACCCTTTTGAAGAAACCCCTAGAAATCCGTATAGATCCCTTTGCAGGATCCCCTAAAACCCCGATAGAACCCTTTAAATGGTAGGCTAAAAAGACTGCCCAGGTTAAACCCCAAAAGCCCTAAACCCAAAAACCCCAAACCCCATAGATCCCTTTTTGGAACCCTTGCAGATCCCTTTAAACGGAGCCCCATAAAAGATCTTCCAGGTAAAAGGCCGCTTCTAAATGGCGCCTGGCGTAGCTCCCGGGGAGGCTCAGGGTCTGGTGCTGTCAGCACCTCAAAGGGTTTAGAGTTTAGGGCTTGGGGTTTAGGGTTCGAAAGGTCTCCTTTGAGGGTTCCTAGAAGAGATCTATAGGGTTTTGGGTTTTGGGTTTTAGGGATTGGGGTTTAGGGTTTACGGATCTTTTAGGTTGGGTTCTATAGGGATTTCGGGCTCCTTTCAAGGGGCTCGGGGTCTGGTGCTGTCAGCACCTCAAAGGGTTTAGAGTTTACCTGGACCCTAGAGAACCTACATTTTTCCTGGGGATCCCAAAACCTAATGTTTTAAGGGTTCGACCCTCTAATTAAGGGGTCATAACCTACTATTTTGAAGGGTTTGGGGCCACAGGTTAGGGTTCCTTACTATGATTTCCTTATATGAGTCCTTAAAAAGGTAGGTTATTTGGGGTTTAGAGTTTAGGGCTTGAGGTTTAGGGTGCGAAAAGGTCTCCTTTGAGGGTTCCTGTAGGGTTTTGGGTTTTGGGTTTTGGGGCTTAGGCTTTAGGGATCTTTTAGGGTGGGTTCTAGAGGGATTTAGGGTTCCTTTAAAGGGGCTCTAGGTTTTAGGGTTTGGGGTTTAGGGTTTTAGGGTCCTCAAAGGGTTCTATATGGATTTAGGGTTCCTTTGAAGGTGTCCCTCAAAGGGTTCTATAATGATCTAGGTTCCTTGAAAAGGGTTCCTTTAAGGGTTCTACAAGGACTTAGGGTTCCTTTAAAGAGTTGTCAGTTCCTTTAAGGGTTCTATAAGGATTTAGGGTTCCTTTAAGGGTTCTAGCAGGATTTCGGGTTCCTTTAAAGGGGCTCTATTGGGCATGTAATCTAGGGTTTAGGGTTCTGGGTTTAGGGTTGGAAGTCGACTCCAATGTAGTCCCCAAGGACTGTGATGTCAAACTCGTTGAACTCGAAAAGTTCAGTAGCCACGTGGAGTCGAGGTCGTCAAAGGCGCTGCCGACGAGGCCGTTGCGGATGGCGGCGCGCCGGGCAGCCATTCCAGACCTTTTCGCGGTCATAGAAGCTCCCAATCATCCCGGATATCTCCGCCACCAGCGAGTTCTCATCGAGGGACCCGGCAGTGTTCTGAGGGCAGTTGAACATGGCGAAGAGTGCCCGCGCCTCCGCCACATCGACGAATCCGCCAAAATGACCATAGCCGCTGATCTGCGTCATCGGATCTGCCAGCTTCCTGTTCGCTGTCAGACACTTTTCAGATCGATTGATCCGAAAGCAACGGGCACGCCTCGGAAAGGGCCTTCCGTGAACACCGAAGGCATACCAACAAGTTCCTCTCCTCCATATAATCAGTGAGGATCCTATAAGGGTTCCTTTTAGGGATCTACAGGGTTTGGGGTTGTTTAGGGACTGGGGTTTGGGGTTTAGGGTCTGAAAGGGTTCCTTTAAAGGTTCTACAGGGGCTCAGGGTTCCTTTAAGGGGGGTTCTATATGGATTTAGGGTTGCATTAAAGGTGTTCTATAAGGATTTAAGGCTCCAGTAAAGGTGTTCTATAGGGATTTAGGGCTCCTTCAAGGAAGCTCTATAGGGAGAAAGGGTTCCTTTAAAGGGGCTCTATTGAACATGTGGAAGGGTTTAGGGTCTTTTTGGGGTTTAGGGTTGGGGGCTTAGGGCTTAAAAGGGTTCCTTTAAGGGTTCCTATAAGGGATCTGTCTGTAGGGTTTTGGGTTTTAGGATTCAGGATTTACATGGGGATCCAAAAACCTACCGTTTTAAGGGTTCTACCCTCTAATTAGGGGTCAGTACCAAGTCATTACCTACGAGATCCTTTAACGGGTTCCTTAAGGGCGCGTGTTAAGGGTTCTCTAAAAACCTGGCTTTAAGCTTATAGGGTTGCGGGTTTGGTTAAAGGGTCCTATAAATGTGCACTATGGGGGTTCGTTTCAGGGTTCTAAACGGGCTGGTACTTAGCGGGGTTTAGGGTTTAGGGCTCTACATAATCGGGCTCCCTTGAAAGGCTCCTTTAAAGGGTTTGGTCCACTTAATGGTTCATGGGACTTAGGGTTTAAGCCTTAACCCTAAACCCTAAACCTCTAAACCCCTAAACCCTAAACACCTAAACCCCTAAACCCTATAAACCTAAAGTTCCCTTTAAAGGAACCCTTATAGATCCTTTTAAAGGGAACCCCTAAACCCTCCGCTTAAGGGCACTATGGGTTGAAGGTTTGGGGCTGAAGGGTTGAGCACGCGATGGTTGGGGTTGGGGTTTGAGGTTTAGGGTTTAGGGTTTAGAGGGTTTAGAGGGTTTATAGGGTTTATAGGGTTTAGGGTTTAGGGTTTTCACGATTTGCATTGGGCGTTTGCTAGCCAAGTTGTTCTCTGTAGTCGACAAGACCCTGTACCCCTAAACCCGAAACCAAACCCTACCCTACCCTCACTACTTATAGCGGTCTTAGTAGACAACTGATTGATTGCCTTCAAGCTTATCCAGAGAACATGGTTGAACCGAAAACCTGTTAGCTTCAAGCTTCTCCCGAGAAAATGGTTGAACCGAAACTTGAATCCAGCTTGTCCAGAGAAACTGCACTTTACTAAAGGAAGTTAGGGTCAATGTCGAAACACTGAAAGAAAATGCACCCTACTAAAGGAAGTGAGGGTCTATGTCGAAACACTGAGAACATGAATACTGCATTGTTTTCTTCGTGTTGTGCCTTGAGGTGGGTTTTTGTCTCGTCTGATTTGCCGAGCTAGCCGTGAACACCTAACTGTCAGCTAAACCCTAAGCCAAACCAGAAAGCTTCTCTGGCCTCGACACAGCTGCTTGTGTTCGAGTCCCTTCGGCTCAATTTACCTCAGACCATTAGGGGTGTAAGGATTAAATGTTCCTTTAACTTAAGGACTAGCCCTATGTAGACTACTCATGAAACTCGAAAACCTATATGGGTAGTTGTCAAAATCAGGGTCCCTTTTTGGGTCCCTAATATAATACGGCACCTATTATTTAGGGTACCCAAAAAGGGACCCTAATTTTGACAACCACTCACATGAAGCCTCAAGAGTCCACGAGCACTGCAAACCTGGAAAGTCCCTCAACCTCGGCGAATTGCAGCCTCCTGCTGCAACCGTGTGGTGTATACGTAGGTAGTTAAAAGAAAAGGAAGTACATACTATACAGATACATGCCTGTAGCCCCAAGCGCTACAAAATAGCGTCTTGCTAAACTGAATAAACCATATTGAATCTACGCTCTAAATTGCACATCCTAAACCCTACAACCTCAACCCCCGAAGCCCTACACCCCAAGTTGAGCGCTAAACCCTGCTCACTACACCCTAATACCTGAATCCAAACCCTAACCACTCAACCCTAACAGCCCTTCATCTCTAACATTCTCTAGCAGTCACACATATCATATACCCTTGCCGCATATTTAGAGGGTAGCACCGTTGAAAAGGCACCCAAAAACCCCCTCCCGTGACTGCACTAACAAGGTCGGAGTAAAAAGTAACCGTATCCCAATATAGAGTAATCATATCCCCATACAGTCTTGATACAGTTATGTTGAAAATCTACGAATACCCCCCAAAACCCTGTTCTGATGATTGAGGCCACGATTGTAAACACAACCTGTGACCCCAAACCCTACAAAATACTAGGTTATGACCCCTTAATTAGAGGGTAGAGCCCTTAAAACGGGAGGTTTTCGAATCCACATTTAATCCCTAACACCCCAAACCCAATAGATCCCTTACAGGAGCCCTAAGAGGAACCCTTACAGGAGCCCTAAGAGGAACCCTTACAGGAGCCCTAAGAGGAACCCTTACAGGAGCCCTAAGAGGAACCCTTACAGGAGCCCTAAGAGGAACCCCTGTAAAGATCCCTGTTCGCGAAGACTCCAGGAGCCCTGCGCTCCGGCTCGTCCGCTGCTTCTTCCACGGGGGCCACTCTTTTGCAGAAGATCTGCGGCTCAGGGTTCAGGGCTTTAGGGTTTAGGGTTTTAGGGTTTTAGGGTTTTAGGGTTTAGGGTTTAGGGTTTAGGGTTTAGGGTTTAGGGGTATGAAACAGGGCCGTGTAGGGCTTTTAGAGCTTTAGGACAATGGGGCTTTGGGGTTTTGAGTTTTCTGTAAGAAAACATTAGCAATCTGCAATGGGATGCTCCAATAGTTCTGAAATTAAGACAACCGAGATATATAACCCCAAACCCTTTCAACAATTATTCAGGCCTCTACATTACGAGGTCGTGGGTTTGGGGCTTGAGGTCTAGCCACTCTCTTGCAAAATTGCTGTCTGCAGAATTGTGGCGTGTTGTATTGAAATCTGTAACCCAGAGGGTCCACATAAACTACTATTATGGAATTAGGCACCAAAAACCGTTATGAGGATGGTCTTTTGGGCCAAATTCCATAATGGTAGTATATATGATCCCGGTTCTCGGTTCGCCGACCCCCCC
>BGNK01002782.1:16780-44715 GCA_003297005.1 Symbiodinium sp. clade A Y106
AGAATAGTTTGGGTGGCTGGGGTGGGACTACATGCTGACGCAAGCGCGCGATTAGTGGGTGCGCCCCTATTCCTAAAGTAAAAGGCGCACCCACCGCGCGCACACTGTCTACACACCCTTAAACCCTAAACCCTAAACCCAAAACCCTCAACCCTAAGCCCTTGAAAACCTCGTCAAGTACTCGCTCCAGTTCGCCTGACACAAGCTCGGGTGCACGCCCGCCTGCCTTTCCTGAATATCCCTACCTGCGGATCCGAAAACCTACCGTTTTAAGGGTTCCCTTTAAGGGCTCCTATAAGGGATCTACAGGGTTTGGGGGTTTTAGGGTTTAGGGTTTATATCCCTAGCCCTCATCCCGCAACCCGCAACCTTAAAGCCGCAAAAAAGTCTCAAACAATTGTAAAACCTAAATCATCCTAAGAAGCCTAGTTTCGAAATTTCAATCGTGAGAAAATACCTGAAAGCTTATCAATGAAAGCCTGTATATATCACCCTAAGAAGTCCACAATAATCCTCAAACTCTCAACCCTAAACCCCTAAACCCCTCAAGCCCTACACCCAAAACCCCAAGCCCTAAGACGCCTACGACACCGAAACCCGTCCGCACCTCACTCCGCTGCATCAGCGTTAGGGGCTTCGGCGGTGTGCCTGCACTGCATAAGATTGGTGCATGGATTGCTATTTTGCTTGATGGGTTTAGGGTTTTGGGAGTTGGGATTGGGAGTGCAAAAGAAACTTTATAATGCATGTATACGGGTGTTATAAACGAGGCCTTATACAGCTCTACAGAGCTATAGGGGTCTGGGGGGGGGGGTGTTGCTTAAGCAGATTTTCGAAAGCGCGTGGTGGTGGTTGTTGAGATCTGAAGACGGAGCACGCTTGTTCTTGTTTCGATCCATACAACCCTAGGTTCAGGTTTAACCCTAAACCCTACATTCCCAAATCCGTAAAATATTTAACCCTAAACTTGGACATGTAACGATCTAACCCTAAACTTCAAACCCTGAATCCCGAACCCTGAACGTCTGAACCCTAAGGCATCCAGCAAACACAGAACACCTGAAGCCAGAGCTACACGTAGGATAACCTAATTATGTTGATATACATAATATGCACACAAACATACATGTTTGATAATATCAGTGTATATATATATATATATATGTACGTTGCGTTTGTTTATAGTGCATGCATATTATACATATATATATATATATGGCTTGAGGATTTGGGGCCTTCGTGTTCGAGCTTTTTGAGCTAGGGGCTATGGGAATATCAGGGGCTTGCGGTTAAGAGTTTGGGGTCTGGGGTTTAGGGTGTGGGGTTTTGGGTTTGGGCTTGAGAGCTTGGGGTAATCGTCCGGAGCCGCCGTGTAGAAAGAGCTCCAGTTCAAGTTTTGGCATTGCAAGGGCCGTGCAAGGATCTCTAAGACTAAGAGTTTCGGAGCTTCCGTCGGCGTTTCAGATGGGTCGTGATGGGTCCAGAGTAACTGTAATAGTTATAGTCAAAGCTTGAAAGTTGGAACATCATTACCCTCATGCCCTTAGAGTTCGAGTATACTAATTGAAAGGAATCTCAGCACTAATCATCCTAATTCCACTTTCCAATTTTCGCGGGATCACTATAGATACCCAGAGGCTCCAATATCGCCTAATTAAGGAATATATACCTTAAATTATGATAGGCTCCGTGAAAAGACGTAAGGAATATTCCTTAATTGAGGGATATTGGAGCCTCTGGGTCGTGACTTAAACAAACTCCTGAGCAAGAACCCAGTGCCACTACAGATACACATGTGGATGGTTGTCAAAATTATGGTCCCTTTTTGGGTCCCTATTATAATACGGCACCTATTATTTAGGGTACCCTGATGTCCGCTTATATATTTAGGATACCCAAAAAGGGACCTTAATTTTGACAACCACCCGTGTGTTGCGGCTGTAGGTTCTTACTTTGAGGGGCTATGCGTTTTCGACACTTGAAGCCTCAGGCCTCGGACCTGAACTAGACCTCATAGGGTTCCTTTAGGTTTCTTTAAAGGTTCCTATAAGGGATCTATAGGGTTTGGGGTTTTAGGGTTTAGGGTTTACCTGTGGATACCCAAAAATACCGTTTTAAGGGTTAGACCCTATAACCCAGGGGTCATTACCTACTATTTTATAGGGTTTGGGGCTACGGGTACACCATAGGAGTTATGATGCAAACAAAAAGCTCACACGAGTTTAGGGCTCGTAGTGTCTGATGGTTATAAGGCCAGCGTTACTGGTAAAACCATGTTGACACCCAAACCCTAGACTTTAAACCCCGAAACCCTGATCCTCACGCCTTGGTAAACCCTTAAGCTTGAAGGACCCTGATAACACACAAAAGGACCCTTTGTAGGAAACCCGATTGAAAAAATGTTAAAGTCCTTCAGGAGCATCGAGAAAACATTATATGTAACGGCAGACCTACTAGGTTCTAGATTCCTCTTGAAGCAGCCTTGTAAAGAACCCTTACAGGAATCCCTACAGGAACCCTTCAGGGGACCCGTAAGGCAACCCTAATTCTCTGTAGACCCTACCTTAGGGACGAAATGAACCTTAAAAGGTTTTAAGGTTCATATACCATACAGGGATCTATAGTATAAGGGTAGAGGGCCCATACTTTTAAAGGTCATTTGGTCCTTAAGGTAACAGGAGCCCTTGAAGGCACCCCCAAACCCCTTTTTTCGTCACTCGATACCGACCGCGGATGCGCCAGCCCCAAGGGAACGTCGCTCTTCAGCATCCTCTGGGAAGCATTTTGAGTGGTTCGGGCTTGGGGGTTTCGAGTTGAGGGTTTTAGGGCTTGTGTTTTGAGATGCATTTTGAACGGTTTGGGCCTAGGCTTTATGGTTTCGAGTTCAAGGTTTCAGGGTTTGGGGGATTGAACGCATTATGCAGGGCTTAGGGGTTCAGGGTTTAGACTTTATTATTCTAGGGGTATGGGTTTGGGGAAGCATTGTGGACGATGTAGGGGCCAGGGTTTAGATGTAGAGGGCTTGCAATATCACAAGACAAGAGCTCATGTGAAGATGAGGCTTCGGGCCAGGACCCCCCTTACCTCTACCCACGATGAAGGAGCATAGGGGCTCTACTCTTACTACCCCAATAAGCCACAGAAATAAAAGGTTAAACTTTCCGATTCCTACTAAACTATAAGAAGCCAAAAAGTTAAGGTTCGGTATTGGGGATCCAAGTAGAATGTAGGGTATAAGATGCAGAGTTTAGGACTAGGTCTAGACGTAGGCTTAAGGAACATGAAAATGGAAAGGCATCTCAGCAAGTTCTTTTAAAGCTTAGGGTTACCTGACATCTGGGCTAGTCTTTGGGGCTGACTGCCTTAGCCCAATCTTTGTAATGATGGTAGGTAGACTTGTCGTTCACGGCCCAACCACAGCATTTCAGCTTTGAGGGTGCGGGAGTTAGGAACTGCGGCTGCAGATGTGAAGTGGTTTGTTTACGGTTAAGGGTTCAGGGTCAACTTCTCGCAACGAAGCTTACACATCTTCACACACTTTCGAACTTTGTTGGAACGCTCAAATCATATAATCCACATAACCAAGCTGAAAAACTAACTGAACTTTGTCAAGCCCAAGCTTCAGCGGTTGAAACCATGTGCCCCTAGTATGGGCCCTTAACCCTGGGATCCTTATATACCTACTATCTACTCGATATAGACTCTTAAGGGCCCCTAGAACTCCCGCAAAAAGGCCTAAGGGTCGTCCATACTAGGGGCCCATACTTCTAACCCTAAAAAGCTCAAAAAGGCCCAAATCTGAAACCTATCGCTTTGCCTGGGCATCGAGGGTCTTCAGCTGCATCTCTATGAGCATCGAGATCTGAGCCATGGTAGAGCTTAGCAAAAAGTTTCTTCAGAGGTTTCGTTTGAAGGGTTCTGCTAGGTGTAGGGTTTTACGGTTTAGGTTTTGGGGTTTTGGGTTTGAAGCCTAAACCCTAGACATTGAACCCTAACCGTTGTGCTTAGGGCTCTCTTTATGTACATATGGCTTCCGTAAGTCTCCCTTTCCAAGGTCCTGAGCCCGGAACCGGACCCACAAACGCAACATTACAATCAAGAAATTTAAGGCCTGAGGACATGGGACGGTCTTCTTTTTTGCTGTTGAGGGGGGGGGGGGTCGACGAGAATTATGATAAGGCACGTTTTAAGGAACAGTATTCCCAACTATTCAGACGTGATATTCAGCCCTTAGAATAACCCTTATCGAACCCTTACAGGAACCCGTCACAAGAACCCTTAAGGATTTCCGTAGAACATGAGCCCCACGTTCATCCTGAAATTTATTCCCTCCAAACCCACAAGCCCGAACACCATAAGCCTGCAACCCTAAACCCTAAACATTGTAGGGGCCTCCATCATTTCAATAGGCTTTGGGTTTAGGGTTTAGGGGTTTTATACATACTGCAATTATAAGGAACCCTAAGGAATAATACCTGTAACTAGTCTGTCAGGAGCCCTTCGATCAGAAGGCCCACCAGCCCCAAGCGAAGGTGAGCCCTTCCCGGTTGGCTAAGGGCCCGTTGCTTATGTCATAAGGACCCTTGGGGGGGTAGTGGGAAGGGGGTAGGGGGCCTTGCCTATAATAAGGACTTAATAGGGCCTATAGCCCCCTAGTGTTGATTGAGGGTCTAGGGTCTGGGGTTTGTAGTTTGGACGGTTTAGGGTTTAGGGGTTTAGGTTTATGGCACTGTCTGGGCCAGCATTGTGTATTAAACGATCTTTTGAATAAAACCATGCACAATGCTAAACCCTTCCCAAAACCCTAGAACAGCCCTTATAGCTACCTAATCCGAAACCCGCTCAGGAAAACCCTGAACCCTACCTAGAGAAACGAAGGTACGGCAAAACCGGACATGTACCTATATTTGAAGTCACCTCCTGTGTAATGGTACATTGGTTACGCTCGGTACCCCCAAAGAGTTAAACTACCCTAAAACCCTACATACACCTTAAAGTAAGCCCTACACCCTAAACCCCTGAACCCTAAACCCCTGAACCCTAAACCTGAAACCCCTGAGGCCTAAACCCCCGAACCGCTAAACTTTAAGCTCCTGAACCCCTAACCTTAAACCCATAATTTAGGCCTAAACCAAAAAACTTGAACCCCTAAACGATAAGCCCCCGAACCTCTAGGCCCTAAGGGTCCAATGGACCCAATAATTGGGCACTTGGGTTTCGGATAGTAGTTCTGTAGGATACTATTTTGGAGAGTATATGATCATTAGGCACTTGGACCCTTAGGGAAACCCGACCTTGGGATCCGAAACCCTACTGTTTTAAGGGTTCTACCCTCTAATTCAGGGGTCATAACCTACTATTTTGAAGGGTTTGGGGCCACAGGTAACCCCTAAAATCCTGCTTTAAGGCCAATGCATGGGACAAGTCTGCAAGGCCCTCAGCGGTCGCTTGGGCGACCAGAGGGCCGGCCTGGGGAGACCCTAAAGCGCTTTGGGGCTTAGGGTATAAGCTTTAGGCTTTGGGGTTTAGGATTTAGGGTCTATAGGGCTTAGGGTTTAGGGCTTAGGCTTACGGTTTAGGGTGTAGCATTTATGGTTTAGGCTTTTCTGCTTAAGATTGTGTTTAGGATTTAGCTGAAACATGTGTTTGAGCATCTCAGGGCTTTGACGCGAGCTAGAATGAACCCTAAACCCTAAACCCTAAACCCTAAAACCCTAAACCCTAAAACCCTAAACCCTAAAACCCTAAACCCTAAAACCCTAAACCCTAAAACCCTAAGTCCGGTGTGACCCTAAACCCTGGGGTTTCCATGTTCAGGTCCTATACGGGTTCTAGACGTGATCTTTAGGGTTTAGGGTTTAGGGGTTTTGAAACCGTAAAAGTCCTAATGCAGGGGCTGTGTTGAAGCTTGAGTAACGGAGTTTTGTGGAATATAGGGGCCTAAACATTCAATGGGACCTTGGGAGAGATCACCGTATGCTTACAGTAGAAGCCTAAAAGGCTTAAAACCCAATAGTCTCAATCCTTAAGAGTAATGTATAGGGAATCCCAGCACTACTTGGCCTTAATCCGGTTTCCAACTTTATGGGGTTTACTGTATATGCATGTGGACTAGTATACGGATTCTCATTATTCAAGCCTCTGTAACTCTAAAGTGTACACTTTCAGTTTTATATAGCGGGTGATATTATCCCAAAAAGTCTAAAGTGTATCCACTCAGCTACTAAGACTCTATACCTGATGACCCTAAAACCCACCAACCCTTAACCCGACACCCTAAAGTCCCAAAGCCTAAACTTTCGAATCCCTGAACCGCTGAGGGCTTCTGTAAACCCAATACCCCAAGAACTCTTCGCTCGACGAACCGTCAACCCCACAAACCAAACATAACAAACCGGAAAGCGTGCTTCATGCATCCAAGAAAAAGGAAGCTGAAACCCTTGAGAAACCCTAAACCCTGAACCCTAAACCCTGAACCCTAAACCCTAAACTCTAAACCCCAAGAGCCCTATAAGGCTTAAGAGAACCCAGAGGTCCCAAGGGTCCTGCTCTGTGGGAGGCAAACTTTCAGATCCGAAAACCAAGCGTTTTAAGTGATCTACCCTCTAAACTTTAAGGCATCTATAAGGGTTCCCTTTAAGGGCTCCTATAAGGGATCTATAGGGTTTTGGGGGTTTTAGGGTTTAGGGTTTACCTTGGGATCCGAAAACCTACCGTTTTAAGGGATCTACCCTCTAAACAAGGGGCCCTAACCTACTATCTTGTAGGGTTACAGATGCACCTTAAACCCTAAATCCTACACCCTAAAGGGGTCATAACCTACTGTTCTGTAGGCGTTAGGGCCACAGGAAGGTAGCACAGGCTGCGCGTTTTCACCCCCGCGGGCCACCAGCTGCAGGGTTTTCTACCCTGTGTCTGCCAGAACCAAAAGGCTCCATGCAGCTTTATAGTAGGGTTCCTTTAAAGGGTTCCTTTAAGGTTTTTTTTAAGGGTTCTATAAGGGTTCTATGGGGTTTAGGGTAAAAGCGTCCATGGTACCCAAATAGTAGATACTTAGGCCGTAAAGTGGTCCCTTTATAGGTACTTTAAGGCGGTCCCTTTATAGGTACTTTAAGGCCTAAGTATATGCTATATGGGCACATGGAGCCCTAGGCTATATAAATGTATACAAATAAAATTCAAAATAAACAAATAAGAAGAAAATGTATTATATTATATTATATTATATATAAAACCCATTTTCCCCGGCCTGGATGAGAAGCGCTCTGGCCATGGCTCGGCGCCGAGCCGCGGCCTCCGAAACAAGGGTTACACCCTACCTACCGGAGGATCATGGGACTTAGTAAGTACAGCTAGACCCAAGAGTAACCTAGGAATAAAAAGGGTGCCCTTGGTTTAAAGGGTCTTATAAGGGAACCTGAACCCTAACAAAAAGGGAATAAGGGCCTACTCTAGGTCCTAGACAGATATAAGTGCCCTGACTGGAGTTATAGAAATCGGGTGTATGCCCGCGCAGCATAGTTGACAATCGCACTACGGACTTCGTTCAGTCCCTGATGCACCTGCTCCTCGCCTTGTGAGCCTAAAGCTCAAAAATAGCCCAAAAGCCTTATATAGTATGGTCTTTGGGCCCAAAAGCCTTAATATATGAGTCCTTAGAGCCTTAGGGTTAAAGTTAAGAGATTTGCAGGTTCGGGGTTTTTGTCTTGATGCCAGCAACGCTGAAATCTGAATCCTCTACTAGCCAGCGTGTTCATCACGTAGTACGTCAGTCCGGAGTGCCTGAGCAAGCTCTAGGACCTTTTAAAGACCTACCTGTTTAAGGACTTGCGTAACAAAATCATGATAAGGAACCCTGGAAGGCATATTCCAGCTATAACGTCTAAAGACAACCCTAAGCCTCCTAAACCCTTAATTAACTTACTACCCCACTAGCCACAGAAGAAAGGTTAAACTTTCCGATTCCTATTAAACCATACGAACCCAAAAAGTTTAAAGGTTAGGTATTGGGGATCTAAGGTAGATCCCTTAAAGGAACCGTTATAGATCCCATTAAAGGAACCCTATAAACCCCTATAGACCCTTTAAAGGTTAACCTCTAAACTCCCAGCCCAAGCTCAACCTGGACTCTAACGACCTACCTGCTGAAGGACATACATAAGGAAATCATGGGAGGATCTAAATAGTCGACCTGGGGATCCAAAAACCTACTGTTTTAAGGGTTCTACCCTCTAATTAAGGGGTCATAACCTACTATTTTGAAGGGTTTGGGGCCACAGGGATCCCCTAATTTGGGACCCTAGCTACGGAACCCCCATTAAGGGATCTACTTTTTGGATCCTCCCGGGGGTCTGGGTTATGGGTTCCGTAAAGGGACCTAAGGAAATCATGATAACGAACCCTGAAAGGCTCATGCCTGTTGTAACGTCGAAAGACAACCCTGCGCTATGAACCCTCAACCCTGAACCCTGCCCTAAACCTCTAAACCCTCACCCTCTAAACCCTTAACCTCTAAACCCCGAAACCCTAAACCCGAAACTTTCCAAACCCATACCCTCAAACCTCAAAACCCCTCAACTTTATCCTCTCTTCTTCTACAAGCGGGTCCCAAAAAGTTCAAACTTTCTCTGATATACCCTGGGCATCAAAATAGCCCAAAAGCCGTATATAGTATGGTCCTTGGGCCCAAAAGCCTTAATATATGAGTCCTTAGATTCCTAGGGATAGAGCGACCATCTACGTATATCTTGCGCCTGCCGCTCCACGAGGTCCCCACGTGAAGGGGAGCTGAGGACCTCTCGAGGAGGTGGGTGGGGGAGGATGGGGCGGTTGGGGGCGTTTGGGGGTTTAGGGTTGAGGGCTTTAGGGGCTTAGGGTTTAGGGTTTTAGGGTTTAGGGCTTTAGGGTGTAGGGTTGATGATGGGGGATTGGGGGCGTTTGGGCTTTGAGGTTCAGGGGTTTAAGGTTTGGGGGTTTAGGGTCTCGGTGGAGGGTTTAGGGTTCACGGGCTAATTATGACGTTCTTGAGGGGGTTTCAGATAGTTCTTATAGAAAGATTGGGAATGTCAGGTTGATGCAAGAGGGTGTAGNGGGGTTTGCGGTTTCGGGCTTCCTTCTTCTAGGTTTCGGGGTCATCTAGGGGTTCTATCGGGGGTTCTGTTGGCATGTATAAGGTCTTGGGCTTGGGGGTTTGTGGTGCTTTGAGTCTTTCGGTTTGAGGAGTATTAGGAGCTGCATAAGCGTTTTATAACCTGGTCTACTGTACGAGCATCCAAATTTCTAGAGGAAGGAACCCTAAACCCTAAACCCTATCTGTGACTCCAAACCCTACAAAATACAGGGTTATGACCCCTCAATTAGAGGGTAGAACCGTTACAACAGTAGGGTTTTGGATCCACAGGTAAACCCTAAACCAAAAACACCCTAAACTCTAAAGGGCATTTACAAGAACTGCTGAGCTTCACGATTGCCATAAGCCTTTACCTGGGGATCAAGAATCTTAAGGGTTCAACCGCTCAGTTCGCCCAGTTGAAAGCCCTTGGCACGACTTAGTAACCAACGTTACAAACAAGGTAAGGATACTATGAATGACTTATAGGCTGACCCTAGACCCCATAAAGGAACCCTTAATGCGCAAAGCCAGCATGGTCTGCACTGAAATCCGAACTCCGAAACTCTTTTTGAGGTTTACGGCTTCGTTGGGGCTCCGGACAGCTTCGGCCAGCCATAAAAAACCCTAAACGCTCCCCCTTGTAGTCCAGTCCCCCTTTTTTTATCCCTTGGTGAACTCTAAACCCGGGGCCTAGTCGTTACCGTTCCCTCTATGGAACCCTTTAGGGGAAGCTTAAACCTATAGTGAACCCCAGAAAGTTGGAACATCGATTTAGGATGATTCATGCTGGGATTCCCGTTACTTTACTTTAAGGGCATGAGGCTACTGATGTTCCAAATTTCTGCCTTCTACTACAAAGGTTGAGGGTTTAGGAAAGGTTAGGGTGCTTGCTTGTGTGGTCCTAATCTAGAAGCCACTACTATCGAACTTTCGTGGGCGCTCCGCAAATGGCTTCAGTTGGTTAAGGCAGGCCCGAGAATACACTTCAAAGCCTAACCCCTCCACCATAAACACAAGGCCTAAACCCTAAACCTAATTTCCTTCCAGCACCCCCCCCCCCCCCCACCCTTTAAAAAAGAAATAGAGGCCGTCCTCCCTGAATCCAGGGGNCCTAAACCCTAAACCTAATTTCCTTCCAGCCCCCCCCCCCCCCACTACCCTTTAATACAGACATGATGGCTGCTTACCGTATAATAGGGGTGCCGGTAAACCCAAAAGCCTAAAACCCTAAACCTAATTACAGTACATCTATACCCTAAACCCGAAATCCTAAACCCTAACCCTAGGAGACTAGAGACATCCTAAGGCCAAGGAGCCAGAGCTCGGGCCATCCGCTCAAAGAGCACTCCAGCGTTCCCATCGCGATCCATCTCCTTGGTTAGGGTTCCGGGTTTAGGGGTTTAGGGGTTTTGGGGTTTAGGGGTTTTGGGGTTTAGGGGTTCAGGGGCTTAGAGCTTAGGGGGGTGGGGGTTGAGGGTTTAGGGGTTTAGGGTTTAGTAGAAATTTCTTTGAGAATACCTCTAGTCTTCCTTTAAAGGTATAGGACCGTGGCGGCAGCGAAGGGTCTGCGGTTGTTGGGTTCAGGGCTGTTTCGGATCTGTCGTTGCTTCTATGATTTTACTGGGTTACAGACCTTTAAATGGTTGCGTCAGGCTGCGTCAGGGCTTGGAGGATTCGGGGTTTTGCAGTCTTCTCCCGCTTTTTATTGGGGTCCTTGGGTTTCTACACGGGCTCCGAGTTAGGGTTGCGGTTTTGGGTTTAGGGTTTAGGGGTTTGAGAGTTGAAGGCTGTGTTGTAAGGGCCTCCCAAAAGTAGTCTTGAGTCTTGAACAGGTATTTCTCTATTTCTACATGACAATAAGGAAACCCGAATTGGCACTTACCCAAACCCCTCAAAGGATCTAAAAACCATTTAACCAAGCCCCGGAGAGGTAGCATGTTACATCATGTTACTATTGTGCGACTGAAGCTGTAGCTAGGCCTTTTTCGGTGTTCTCCTTTATCCGTTCGGGGTAGCGAGCTGCTCAGAGAAATCCAAAGCCGCCATTCAATTATCACACCGTGACTGTACGACCGTCACGGGTGCCGACCGGACTTAAGGTTTAGGGTTTAGGGTTTATAAGAGTTTAGGGGTTAGGGGTTTAGGGTATAGGGTTTTTATAGGGGTTTAACGGTTTAGGGTTTAAGGGGTCTAGGGGTTTAGGGTTTAGGGTTTAAGGTCCTGAAGTAAAGTTCATCAAGGAAGGGGTTACTCCAAAAGCCGAAAGACGAATTAAATCTACTGCCGAAAACACCTGAACGAACCCTGGTCAAGAAAATGCGGTAGACTATGTAGAGTTGGCAAACGGTAAAATTTCCAAACCCCTACACCCTGAAGCTGGCATGCGCGCTTCCTTTAAGCCCTAAACCCTAAACATACATCCCTAAACCCTATTAAACCCTCAATGGGCTTTCGCACTTTTCCGTCCTACTTGTGCGATATCCTGGGGAACTACAGGTTAGCCTTTGGGAGTATATGGGGATTATATGGGGGTCATAGTCTCCCCAAAACGGCTGAAGGTTACCTTCTCTACTACTAGGCCATGCTTTTGCAAGGTCATATGGCCTGAAATCTGAAAATTGGATGTTGGGTTTGCCATGGTTTCAGTTCTTTGGGAGTAGGGCTTAAGGGTTTGGGAAGTTTAGGGTTTGGGGCGGTTTAGGGCTGGACACGTAGAGTTCCTGTTCTAAGCGGGAGAGCTCTTCGGCTGAATCCCTAAACCCTAAACCCCTAAACCCTAAACCCTAAACCCCTAAACCCTAACCCCTAACCCCTAAACCCCTAAACCCCTAAACCCTAAACCCTAACCCCTAAACCCTAAACCCCTAAACCCCCAAACCCTAAACCCTAACCCCTAAACCCTAAACCCCTAAACCCCTAAACCCCTAAACCCTAAACCCTAACCCCATACCCTAAACCCCTAAACCCTAAACCCCTAAACCCTTTTTGCTTCGGCCACTGGCGCTGGGTCACGCAGGTATTCTAGGCCTTCGTGCATTTCATCTTTGGAAAGCCAGCTGAAACAAAGCCGCATGTGATCTCGGAACTTGTCCTGCGGCGAAGCGCTGTATAGAGGCTCACTTTAAGGGACAACTCTATACCCTAAACCTGTTCGAGAGCATGGCACGGAAGCGGGGAAAGTAGTTAAACAAAGACTATCTCAACCCAATGCCTTCAAAGCTAAGCACTGTGTAAGCCCTTTCAACCAAAACAACTCCCAAGTAATATACGGGGGCCAAAACAATTGGAATGGGTGAGTCGGGTTTTGGGTCATGGTAAACTGCAATAATAATGGTAATCGGAATCCTAGGAAACAGTATCGGTAAGTATCCCGCGTTCTATATTACCTCGAGGGGAGCCGGCCTTAGCGCAGGGTTTCAGCTGATTTTGCATTGAAGGGTTGGGGGATCGGCGTTTACACATACGAACACTAAAGGCATACGCAGGGCTGCGGAGTGAGGGAAGTGAAGCTCAAGGTCCACTGAGGATCTAGCTTCCTAGCAGCTCCTAACAATAACCAGCGATCCACCAGGCGATCTGAAATGCGCGTGTATGTATGCATGCATGTGCGCATGTAAGTACGTAACACGCACCTACCTACCTGCCTACATACATGCATACATACAAACACATACAAACACATACACATACACATATGCATTAGCATATGCATGCGCATGCACATGCGCATACACACACACACGTACACGTGCACACATGCATGCATGCATACATACATACATACGTACATACGTACATTGGCATATACGTACATATGTATACATACATAACATACATAACATACATACATACATACATACATACATGCATGCATGCATGCATGCATGCATGCATGCATGCATACATACATACATACATACATACATTGACATACACATACATGCATGCATACACACATGCATACATGCATACATACATACATACATACGACATACACCAAAACACACCCAAAAAAGTTTAGTGTGACCCACCCAGCCCCTATGTATAATCAATACATCCCGACCAAAAGCCCATACGAAATCCTACAATGTTACTCATTCATCTTATGGGATCCTTAAGGCAGCGGGTTCCGAGGCAGGTAGAGAACCTGGTAAGCCCCAATTTTCCTGAACCCCTAAAACCTAGCTGCCTAAGGATCTCGGGCACCCTTAAACCCTAAACCTTACACCTCCGCCCCGACCCCAACGGAACCGATCCCGCCTAACAGGGCCTGCCTCAAGCCTGAAGCTGTCTAAACCCTAAACCCTAAAACCCTAAACCCCAAAAACCTTAAACCCTAAACCGCCCAGAAGCGCAAAGCCTGACCTCCGAAACCCTGAAGCACCTCAGCCTCCCTGAGCCCTACCTTGGGATCCGAAAACCTACCGTTTTAAGGGTTCCCTTTAAGGGATCTAGAAGGGTTCCCTTTAAGGGCGCCTATAAGGGATCTAAAGGGTTTTGGGGTTTAGGGTTTACCTTGGGATCCCGAAAACCTACCGTCTTAAGGGTTCGAGCCTCTAATTCAGGGGCCACAACCTACTATTTTGTACCTAGACCCCCCAACTACCCTCTATTATACCCCAAGTGACCCACTATTAAGGGCCATAAGGGCTCTATTCAAGGGTACTTGGGGAGTGCTGGTAGGGTTTGGGGATAAGGTAAAGCATCGAATGTCCCTGAACCTGCAGGGCCCCCACTTCTATAACCCGCCTGGAGGATCATGGGACCTAGTATGTAAGGTATGTTTTAAGGATTCTTCCTTCTTATTCAGGGGTCATAACCTACCAATTTGTAGGGTTTGGCGTGACGGCCAGGGCTTACACCATATAGAGTGTGGTTTATATTACTAGCATCCCCATAATGAATATATACACTCACCAGTAATTTTTCAGAAGGAGGCCTATCTACACTCACCAAAACGGTAATATAAACCCTACTTCATGTAAGGTTATAAATACCAAAAGAGGGTTATATGTACTTGTAAGCATGGTTACCTTACCTTATTTATAGCCCTAGCTAATAAGTCCCGTAAACCTTGAAGTAACCCTGCTTTACAACTCCAAACTACGGCGGCGAAATCCCAGCAGGCTTTGTTTTCAGTGCTCTTTTCTGGAGACACCATTACAGGAACCCTTTAAGCAGCTTACTAAAATCAATCACCAAACCCTAAGCAACCTAAAATCCGACAACCCTGAACCTTGCCACCCTGTATATTAAACCCGAACCCTAGACCCTGCACCTTGACAACATCCAAACCCAACCGTCCTACGTAGTATTAGGCAGTCCCCTTAAAGGGGACCCTTCTTAATTCTACTTCTGGCTCTCTCGAAAGGGACATTATTCAGAGGGCCTACAGCCCCAAGGGGCCCTCCTATTCCTAACACCTAAACCCTAAACCTGAACTCTAATCCTAACTGCTTCTTAATTCCAGCTAAGGTACGTATCCCCAAGGGTCCCCCTAAACCCTAAACCCCTAAACCGTCCTGGTGGATCGTCATCGACTCACCGAAACGACCAGTTCTTCGGCCTTTGCCCTGCAGATATTCGGGTTTTAGGGTTTTGGGTTTAGGGCTCATGGTTTAGAGTTTTAGGGTTTTTAGGGTTTTAGGTTTGGGGTTCAGGGTTTAGGGTTTAGGGGTTTAGGGTTTAGGGCGTGCAGTTAACCTGGACCCTGAAGAACCTCCCTCATTAGGTCTCCTTATGATGATTTCCTGGTCCTTGTATACGTCGTTACAAAGGTAGTATATTTGGGGTTAAGGTGGAGTTAGCCTGGACCCCTCAACTACCCTTCAAAGGGATCTCTTATTCCTCCTTGAGAGATAGTTTTTAAGTTGCAATAAGGGGTAGCTGGGGGTCTAGGAAGGGTTTATGGTTTAAAACTCAGGACCCCCAAAAAAACCCTGAGATCCCCGTGGCTCACATTGCTACGACGTGTAAAGGTTATGCACTGCAGTCAATGAGTGATGGGCCACTATTCGTAGCATTTAGGGCTACAGGGAGACCCCTAAACCCTTCCCCTGACCCCTAAACCCCGAACCCCCTAAACCCTACACTCATAAACCGGGCGTCAATTCAAAATCCAACTTTCGCGATCCCCAGAAGCCCTCCTAGGAACCGTTGTAAGGGCCTTCATAAACTCTACACCCAACCTTGAGCCCTGGAGCCCATGACGGTTTAGGGTTTAGGGATTGAGGGTTTAGGCCCATGTGCTTTTATTTATTTGTTTATATTTTGGCCTCAAAGAGATACCTATACAGAACATTTAGCACGCACGTTCGGGCCAATCTATGCACTAAACCTGAACCTTTGGGCCGACCTAAACCCTTTTTCCCGAACCCTAAACTCAAAACGCCAAAACCTGAATGTCAACACCCAAAACCCTAACCCCTAATCCTTAGACCCAAATATAAATCCCTTACGGAGCCCTTACAGGAAACCCTAAACTGTAGAGCCCTTACAGGAAACCCTAAACTATACTGAAATTAGACCCCAGCAAACAATGTAATTTTAGCTGTTTCTTGGAGATTATTGGAACCAAAGATTAAAAATCATGTCTAAGTACCCTTGTAATCCTTAGATTAGGCCCAAATAAAGATCCCTTATAGAGCCCTAACAGGAAACCATAAAGGCCCTAAATCCTGAACCTCCAACCCTAAAACCCTAAAACCCTACCTAAACCCTAAAACCCTAAACCCCCTAAACCCTAAGCCCTAAACCCCCTAAACCCTAAAGGCCCTAAACCCTAAACCCCGGTGAAGAAGCCTTGCCTTCACCCAGACGAAGTACCCTCCGTGCGGCTCCTCAAACTCCTTTGCTCCGGTCGGGTCGGGCTTCTGCATACAATAGGGGCCTTAATAGTTAGAGTAGGGGTCCCTGTAAGGGGTTCCTTTTAAAGGGGTCTATAAGAATTACTTTAAGGGGTATTATGGGGGTTTAGTTAGAATAGGGGCCTTAATAGTTAGAATAGGGGCCTTAATAGTTAGAATAGCGGCCTTAATAGTTAGAATAAGGGCCGTAATAGTTAGAATAAGGGCCTTAATAGTTAGAATAGGGTTTGGGGCCCATTAGGGTTTAGGGTTTAGGGGCTTCTGCATAGTATAGAGGCCTTAATAGCTAGAATAGGGTTTGGGGCCCATGAGGGTTTAGGGTTTAGGGGCTTCTGCATAGTATAGGGGCCTTAATAGTTAGAATAGGGTTTTTGGGGCCCATTAGGGTTTAGGGTTTAGGGTTTAGGGGCTTCTGCATACTGCGCAGTCCCTATCCCTAGGGCTCTAAGGACTCATATATCAAGGCTTCTGGGCCCAAAGACCATACTCTATACCCTAGACCCCATAAAGTTGGAAACCGGGTTGAGGCCAAATAGTTCTGGGATTCCCTACAGATTACTCTTAAGGATTGAGGCTATATTCCAACTTTTGGGACTTCTACTGTAAGGCTTTTGGGCTATTTTGATGCCCAGGGTATTACAGCAAACTTGGGGTTTGGGGTTCCCTTTAAAGGGATCTATAAGGGTTCCTTTAAAGGGAACTTTAGGTTCAGGGTTTAGTTCGGGGTTTTAGGGGTTTAGGGGTTAGGGGTTTAGGGGTTTAGGGTTCAGGGCTTAGGGGTTTAATTAGGGTTTTGGGGGGTTTTGGGGTTTAGGGGTTTAGGGGTTAGGGGTTTAGGGGTTTAGGGGTTAGGGGTTTAGGGGTTTAGGGGTTAGGGTTTAGGGTCTAGGGACCTACAGTAAACCCCATAAAGTTGGAAACTGGATTGAGGCCAAATAGTGCTGGGATTCCCTATACATGCTTTTAAGGATTGAGGCTATTGGGTTTCCAACTTTGGGACTTCTACTGTAGGGTTCCCCTAGGATTGCTTTGAATCGGCTTTGTGTATGGACTTAGAGTGTTGAGGGTTTTAGGAGTCATGTTTTGGAAGGTCGAATGCAGATTCCAAGCGGGATTGTGGATTTAGGATTTGAGGCTTCGGTCTCGGTCCTAGGATTATAAAGGGCGGCGCTTTCTGGGCTAACATACAAAACCACAACAACGGCCTGGGTTGCAGCAGCTTGGGCTTAGGGTCTTCGGGTTTTGGGTTTATGGTTCCGGGTTACATACGGTTGATGATACAAATCATGCACTACCTTAAGGACCCTAAACTATGGGAATTATGGTATATTCCAAATTATGGGTAATGCAGGATTTATATCATCAACCGTATTGCTTAAGACAGCTTCGGGTTTAGGGACTCAAGGACTTGGACGTTGCCGGTTTAAAATGTCAGCAATAGGGCGATGACCCTAAACCCTAAACCCGAAACTGAGGTGCGATGAGCATTTTGGCTTCAAGCTTTGCTATGATTGGTCTTTCGGCGTTTGAGGAACTCCGTTGGACGAACAGGAGGCATGGGGAACACTCAGCCCCAAACCCTAAATCCCCAGCTCCCCTAACATAGAATAGGGTTTGGGGGTATTTTATACTATATAACTAGAACCCTAGGGCTCTAAGGACTCATCTACTAAGGCTTTTGGGCCAAAAGACCATAATATGTAAGGCTTTTGGGCTATTTTGATGCCCAGGGTAATAAGGAACCTCCACAACAGTAAGAGGTAATTATTAACAACCCCTACATTAGACGACGACCGGGTGCAGGGCCTCCAGGTTCGGGCCCTGCGGGAAGACAGCGGTCAATAACTTCTATAAAGATAACCCTTAGGCTCTACCTTGGGATCCGAAAACGTACCGTTTTAGGGGTTAGACCCAATAATTTTGGGGTCATAACCTACTATTTTGCAGGGTTTGGGGCCACAGGTAGGCTCTAAGGACTCATATTTCAAGGCTTTTGGGCCCAAAGACCATACTATATAAGGTTTTTAGGCTATTGTGAGTATTTTGGAGAGTATATGATTATTAGGTACTTGGACCCTTGGGGTGAGGGTGTAGGTTTCGGACATGCAAAATGTGTAAGCGCTAGGATCTCATTACCTATATAGAAGCTTAGGATTCAGGGTCCATGTCCTACTCCTACCGAATAAGCCGAATCCTCAGATCACGCTTTGAAATTCGTTTTGGCGGTTGTTGATAAGTGTTTTGGACTGTACTGTGAAAAGAAACATACAGTATACATGGCATATGCTAATAGGTACATGTCCCTTTTCTGGGGAATGTCTTGCACGGCACATTGAGCATTTTCGGTGCTGGTCACTCTATGGGTTTAGGGTTGATAACATTTAGGGTATAGGGCAAAACTAGGGTTTACCTGCATCCCGACACCCTGCAAAAAACAACCAGCTACAACCCCGTAACTATCCCTGGGGCTCCAAATGGCCCAAAGTAGGTACTATTTACAGACTTTCGACCCCAAAGTAGGTACTATTTGCATACTTGGAGCCCTACTTGGAGGCCCTTTTGACTTAGTAAGTCTACTTAGTATCCCCTAGAAACCCTATTATAATCCCCCATAACCCACCTTACTAACCCTACTTACTAAGTCAAAAGGGCCTCCAAGTNCTTGGAGGCCCTTTTGACTTAGTAAGTCTACTTAGTATCCCCTAGAAACCCTATTATAATCCCCCATAACCCACCTTACTAACCCTACTTACTAAGTCAAAAGGGCCTCCAAGTAGGGTATAGGATGCAGATAGCTAACCCTCGAGATGGTAGTCAACTTGGAGCCCCAGATCCTCCTACTGCTGATGGACAAAATCCTGCATTACCCATTATAAGGAATATACCATAATTCCCATAGTTTAGAGTCCTTAAGGTCATGCAGGATTTTGTCCATCAACAGTACCACACTAAAGCTCCCAGAGTATAGCTTTAAGTTTAGATGCGGAAGTATGTTGGAGCGACGGTGACTTAAGATTCTTATGCTTAAGTCGTATAGTCTGTGCTTAAAGGTAGAGTACATAATACGTGGGTATGGACCAACCCAAACCTGAAAACACCCAAGCTACTTCTTGTCAAGGATCGAAGTCCATCTCGCGCAACTTTTGGCAGATGAAGTCGCGCCGGTCTCTCAAGTCTGCAGTGACGTACTTGATGTGGCTTGCCAAAGCCCCAGACTCCAGAAAGTGGAGCAGGCCCATTGAAGAGAAAATGACTGGGTTGCCTGGGACAGGCCAGATGCATTCCCCTACACAAGTAACAGAGATGTCCACGTAATGTCAACATTCGCACTTTGAAATTCGAGGCCGTTTCGTAAGAAAACGCTGATGTTACATGAAGCTAGAAGTTTGTTTCAGCAAGACAGGTGACGGACAACAGACTGCCAATCAGACAGATTTGTAGAAATTCAAGGGGGGCTTGTTCGACTGTATTACGCGGCTCATGCGGCATCCAGGGGTGTGGGAATTCAGACCATGGGCACTGATGCGCACCGCTGGCTTTTTGGCGGTGTTCGCACCCACGAAGAACTAATGCGACCCTAAACCCTAAAGCTAACCCAAAGGGTTTCCATATACCCAAACAGTATATACTTTGGCCTCAAAGTACCTATATAGGGAGTACTTTAGGGCCAAAGTCTATACTACTTGGGTTCATGGACCCTCTGGGTAACTGACAACCCTAAACCCTAAACCCCTAAACCCTAACAATCTGGACCTCGCGACTGATAGCTAATGTCGACCACTCTACTAAGCTACTGCTCCTCAGCAGCAAAGACTCTGCCAAAGATGCTGTACCTGTAGCTGAAAAGACCTATCTTTTTGGGGGTTCTGATTATGGCTTCAATATATAGTTCCTTAACCAAAGGGTATGCTTTTTGGGCCAAGGTAGGGCTTAGGTGTCTCCAATGATTGCAGGATGCATGCTATCCGCATAGCCTGACCCGAAAACACACGCACAGCAATGCCGACAGCCAACCCTTGAAAGGCTTGTTCTAGATTAGGAGCCGCAAAGAAGAAATCGTCCCTGGGCGCAAACCCCAAACCCGGGCCGAAAAACTGCTTTAGAGCAGGTGACTGCCACTGACCACCCATCCGACACCACCCAGCTTCTTCAAAAGGGGCTCGTGCGCCTGTCAGGGTTTCGGGCTTTAGGGTTGGAGGATTGGGCTTCACGGGCTTAATTACGTTTAGGTGCTGGAAACCCGACCTGAGCTCGAACAAACTATATTTTAGAGCTCCTTCTAGTGATTTCATGATCTGTTTCCTTAGCAAGGAAGGTTTTTCCGAGGTCAAGGTGGGGCCGAAAAAACAGCCGTGCCTGGACCCATCCAATTTTCAGACCTGGCCCAATCAGCTTGGAAAAGGTCCCCACCGAAAGGACCCGCGGATTCTCCGCGCAGTCGTGGTAGAACCTTGGGGCCCGGGGACGATGTAGGCGGGTTCGGGTGGGGCTCGTTATGCCTTTACCTTTAAAGGGTTCCTTTAAGGTTTCCTACAAGGGTATTATAGGGACCAGGTCCTCATATTCGAGCCCTGATAAAGGCTTGTAAAACTGCAGCACCCTATGCAACCCTATTCTACATACTACCTGTGACCCGAAACCCTACAAAATAGGAGGCTATGACCCCTTAATTAGAGGGTCGAACCCCTAAAACGGTAGGTTTTTGGATCCCAAGGTAGATATTGCACTAAACTGTCTGATTCTTACAAGCACCCTTTTAAAGGGAACAGAACCCCCTAAACTAAAGCTGTAACCCTACATAAGACCGCATAATACCCCTGTAGGAGCCCCGACAAGGCCCTTTCAAGACACCTTTTTAAAGGAACCCAATTCTGACTATCTGGCCCCTACAATACTATAACGGAGCCCAGAACCCCTTAAACCCTGAATCCTAAAACCTACAGAGACTCCTTAATTGAGGAACATACCGCAAATCATATATAAGGGATCCTACCAAAACATTACAGTATATTCCTTCATCAACGTCTCTGGGAACCCTAAACCCGCATCTTTATTAAACCCTCAACCCCACACCCCTAAATCCTAAACCCTAAACCTGAAACTATAAATCCTCTGCCCTAAACTCTACCCTACAAATCCCTTAAAAGAACCCTGATTGGGAACCCTAAACCCTAAGCCCTTTAGATCCCGTATTGGAACCCTTAAAGGCACCCTTGTAGATCCCTTTAAAAGGAACCCTTTAAGGAACCTTTTAAGGAACCCTAAGTCCCATGATCCTTCGACATCCTAAACCCTAAACTCAACTCACTCAACCTTATACCCTAAACCCTATAGATAGATCGCTTAAAGTCATATTGGAGTCTCTGGGAACCCTAAACCCTAAATCTTCTGCCCTAAACTCTACCCTACAGATCCCTTAAAGGAACCCTAGGCCCTAAACCTTCTGCCCTAAACTTTACCCTACAGATCCCTTAAAGGAACCCTTAAAGGAACCCTAAACCCGAAACCCTAAACCCCTAAGTCCCATGACCCTTTTAGTAGGAACCCCTTTTAAGGAACCCTATAAACCCCTATAGAGCCCTTTAAAGGGAACCCTAAACCCCTTCAAAGGCCGAGCCGCAGAGGCTTCACTTCGGGAGCCTCGAAATTCAAGAGCTGATAGGCCTCGCCAGACATGGGTAGTTTCCCAGAGACTCCTCCTTTAAAGGATCTATAGAGATCTACAGGGGTTCCTCTAAAGGGAGTTATGGGGATGTATAGGGGGCTTTGGAGGGTTCCTTTTCAGGGATCCTTAAGGATAGGCCTCGCCAGACATGGGTCATGTAGGAACAAGAACCTTGGGCCTAAGGGTTAGACGTGTCTATAAGGGTTACTATAAGGGATCTATAAGGGTACTATAGTAATGTAGGAACCTGATTAAGAAACCTGGGGCCTCTATTAGGGTTCCTGATATGCATCCTAATATATTGGGGGTTATAGGCCCAGGGTTTCTTAATCATCTTAATCAGGTTCCTACAGTAGCTTCCCAGAGACTCCTAGGGTTGCTTTTAAGGGATCTGTAGGGGTTCCTTTAACAGGGGGCTTTGGAGGGTTCCTTTACAGGGATCCTTAAGGATAGGCCTCGCCAGACATGGGTAGTTCTCTAAGATTGGGCCCCTTGAAGGGTTTAGGGTTTAGGGTCTTTTACTTAAAGGATTTAGGGTCGAGGGATTTTAGGGTTTAGGATCTTTTTGGAACCCCTTGCAGGGATCTATAACGGGTTGTAAGGGGCTTCTATACTATAAGGGTACTTTGCAGGTTCTTTAGGCCTCGTCACACATGGATGGCTTCCCAGCGACTCCTAGAGTTGCTTTAAAGGGATCTATCGGGATCTATAGGGGTTCCTTTAAAGCATAAGCCTCGCCAGACATGGGTAGTTCTCTAAATTCGGCTCCCTTTCTAGGTCCCGAAACATACATACATACATATAGATATACATATACATATACATATACATATACATATACATATACATATACATATACATATACATATACATATACATATACATATACATATACATATACATATACATATACATATACATATACATATACATATACATATACATATACATATACATATACATATACATATACATATACATATACATACGTATATATACATATATATATATAACACACGCACATGCACATTCATGCATGCATGGATGCACGTTTTGTTTGGCATGCTTATTTGTGTGTTTACGCTTCTTCAATTCATCTCGCAACCTCGAAATGACCAGCAAGGCACCTCGTCGGCAATCAGCAAGAAGTCATACCTTGGCCCCCGGCGGGTCCCTAAACCCTAAAGACCCTAAACCCGCCAAAACCTAAAGCATAGGGCCATAGGGTATAGGGTAGAAGGCTTCGGGCCTAAAGCCTGAATCAACCCTGATAGGCCATAGCACGAAATCCTAAATCTTGAATCCTAAAATCCTAAATCCTATAATCCTAAACCCTAGAATCCTATATCCTAAGTGCTAAAACGTCCTAAGAGGGTTCAGAGCACACACAGACACAAGAAGAAGGAACCTCGATATGGGCAGTCGACCACATTAAATATGGCAACCTTATAAGCAGGGCCTGATAAGCCAAAATCAACCCTTAATTTTCCGATTCCTAAATCCGATACCCTAAACCCTAAACCCTAAAAATCCTAAATCCTAAAAGCCCTGAACCCTAAACCCTAGACCGTAAACCCTTATGGTCCCGAAGTCGACCAACAGTACAAAGGATCCTCGTAGTCCCGAAAAAGCACAGAAAGCCAAAGACAAAAGGGTCCTTAAGTTTGAATTTTTTGGCTCTCAGTACGCACAGTCATAAGTATCTCAACTGGCGGTATAACTAATCATAACCTTAGCTACCTAGTTACGAAGTCTCATGAACCTTGAGGTAACCTTGCAAACTAATACTCTAATAAAACCCTAATTCCTGATCCAAGGTACAAAACCCTAAACCCGGAACCCTAAGCCTTATCTGAGTCCTGATCCCAGATACTTCTGTGCCAGCCCAACAAGTCGCTCCCGCTTGGCATTCGAGGTGGTGTAGCCTCGAAAATAAGGCGTTCATAGCTTTCGGGTCTATAGGGTTTAGGGATCTAGGGGTTTAGAGTTTGGGGTTTCAGGGTTTAGTGTCTAGGGGTTTAGGGGTTTTAGGGTTTGGGGTGGGATTCATAAAGGTTCTGTCACGTACTACCCCAATAAGCCACGGAAATAAAAGGTTAAACTTTCCCATCCCTGCTAACCTAAGCCAGAAAGCTTTAAAGGTTAGGTATTGGGGATCTAAGTTAGATCCCTTAAAGGAACCCTTATAGCTCCCTTTAAAGGAACCCTATAGTCCCCCTTCTAGCTCCCTTTAAAGGTTAGGTATTGGGGATCTAAGCTAAACCCTAAACCCTATACATCCCTTATAGATCCCTTACTTAAAGGAACCCTTAAAGGAACCTTGAAGGAACCCTTATAGATCCCTTTAAAGGGCAGAACCCTTAAAACGGTAGGTTTTCGGATCCCAAGGTAGGTATTGGGGATCTAAGTTATAGATCCCTTGTAGATTCCATTGAAAGGAACCCCCTAAACCCTAAACCCTTTAAAGGAGCCCTTAGGGTTGAGGGAGATAACGAAAATCGGCCCCCAAGGCAGGGAAGCCGGGGTGTTCAGCCTTTCCTAGGGACCCTTGAGGGGGGGTAGGGGGAGCGGTTTAGGGTTTAGGGTTTAGGNNNGGGGGGGTAGGGGGCCTTAATATCCATAATAAGGCCGAATAGGGCCTATTTAAGGAAGTATAGTCCCCACCCCCCTCCCCCCGACCCCCCTAAGGGTCCCCAACAGCCAGAGGTTTGAGCGAGATCTGGCATAAAGAGCAGGAGTTCCCAGAGACTCCAGGATGGCTTTATGAACGAATAATCCCTAAATCATAGTAATTAGGATCGCAATCTAGTGTATGCTCCTGAATTAAGGGATATGGGCGTCAAGACACTGCTTTCTCAAGGGCTGCGCAAAATTTCCTGATATCTTCGCGAAACACAATGTAAATCTGAGCTTATTTCTGCATCTGTCGTTACGCTCTGAGGCAGGCGGGCGAATGTAGCCTAAACCCTAAACCCGCCTTGGAGGATCCTGGGACTTAGTCGTAGGTGCAGTTAGAAGTACCTTAACTGGGGTTATTCTTCGTTATAAGTAAAGTTAACCTATTTATAACCCTAGTTGCCAAGTCCCATAAACCTCTGAGGAAACCCTAGTCCCGGGGAAGAAATCGTGTTGGCCTCATTTGGCGTCGGCACAATCAGCACGCCTAACAACTGCGCCGAACCGCGCCTTGAACTATCAAAACCTACCTGTTTTATAATTTTTGTAGGGTCCCGAAACATTCTACATCAGTAGATTTTGGTAGTTTAATATAGTCCTGAAGCCTAAACCACAACACCAGATTGTCAAAGTAATCCTACACCCTGAACCCCAAAACCTGAACCCTACCTTTATGCATTCCTGCATGTACGTGGTCATGGGCCACCGGTAGGTGTAGCCCCCAACGCTACAGAATAGTAGTTCATAACCCTTGCCTTTGGGGCCTAACCCTTAAATGGTAGGGTTTCGGATCCACAGACAAACAGTAAAACATTGGAACAAAACCTCAAGTGCGCACTCTCCCCTACATCAAACCCTTATAGTAAGACTTCCACAGCCTTTAAAGGAACCCATGCAAGGGACCTTACCTGTGGATCCAAAAACCTACCGTTTTAAGGGTCGGACCCTCTAATTAAGGGGTCATAACCTACTATTTTGTAGGGTTTGGGGTCACAGGTACTGCTCAGTTAAGTCATAGCCACGGCGGACATGGGACCTTATTTCCTCAACCCCAAACCCGAGAGGTTGTTTTTTTCTTCTGAAACTCTTCAACCTCGGACCAGAGAGTCCTGGAGCCACCATAAAAGGGTTTTGGGGGTTTAGGGGTTTAGGGGTTTAGGGTTTAGGGTTTAGGGATTCTAAA
This sequence comes from Symbiodinium sp. clade A Y106, assembly GCA_003297005.1. Lineage (NCBI taxonomy): Eukaryota > Dinophyceae > Suessiales > Symbiodiniaceae > Symbiodinium > Symbiodinium sp. clade A. The sequence continues at coordinate 42,283 of BGNK01002782.1, forward strand.
AGGGTTTTGGGATATATACTCATAGGGACCCTTAGGGGGGTAGGGGGAGGGGGGGTAGGGGGCCTTAATGCCCATAATAAGGACCTAATAAGGACCTAATAAGGCCTATTTAAGGAAGTATAGTCCCCTACCCCCCNGGGGGGTAGGGGGCCTTAATGCCCATAATAAGGACCTAATAAGGACCTAATAAGGCCTATTTAAGGAAGTATAGTCCCCTACCCCCCTCCCCCCTACCCCCCTAAGGGTCCCTATGATATACAGTCTACTTCAAGGTTCATGGGACTTCGTAACTCATGCTATAAAGAATAACTAGGTTCCCCAATAGCCCCTTAATAATCGGGGTACCCTTTTCCCTACGATTATAGCAGAAGCCAGAAAGTCGGAACCTCATCATCCTCGTGCCCTCACGGTAAACTTGGCTGACTTCTGAACCCCTCCTAAAAGTTAAACATTTAGCCTCCTTATTATAGTTCATATAGAAGCCCAAAAAGTTAAAGTCCTAAGAGCCAACCAGAAGAACGCCAAGTAAAGTGTAAGGGATCCTAGCACTAATCCTCCTGAAAGCCATGTTCCAACTTTCTGGCTTCTACTGTGTTAGTTTGGTGTTAACAACGGAAATCGAACAGAAAAAGGGCAAAAGGGCCCTAATCTGACTGTAGCCCTACACCCTAAACACTAAACCATGATAAGATTAGTTAGGGCTTGGGGTCTAGGGCTTAGGGATTTAGGGTTCACGGTTTAGGTATTAATACTGGGATTAACACGGTACCCCAAATCCTGCAGTCCTAATCCGTGAATCGCACATGGGAGTTTCCGAAAATAGGGGACCCTAATAGAGTACCCTAAATGGTAGGATCCCTACAATAAGGACCCCAAAACTGCAGCTGGGGGTGCCTGTCGGATTTTGGTGCACCGGGATTGTGTACACAAACTTCACCTCTCCAGACTACCAAAACCCCTAAGAAACCCTGCAAACTCACTGGCCCAAAACCCAAGGAAGTAAAAGTTGAAACTTTCAGAATCGACTACCTTATAAGAGCCCCAAAAGTTGAAAAGTTGAGTCTACAGCCAAAAAGCAAAGGAGGGTTTCTTCGGGTCCAGGTAGGGTTGCAGGGTTAATATAGGGGCCTGTATGATGAGACGCAGGTTCTACTCCTAAACCCGGAACCCTAAACCGTAAACCGTAAAACCTAAACCCTGAAATCAATGTCAGCAACCATGCCTTCGGAAACACAATGTTGACCATTGGGAAACACGGCTTTGGGGTTTAGGGCCGGGGTTTTGGGTAACGCGAAACGCAGTCTCGTCTCCCACACCCTAGCCCAAAGGCTCCATGTACCTTTAAAATTTATAGTAGATACTTAAGCCTTATAGGGGTCCCTATATAGGTACGTTAAGGCCTAAGTATATACTATGTGGGTACATGGAGTCTTAGGGTAGCCTCCGCCTTTAAAAAGGAGCCCAACAAAATTCTTACTTGTCCAGTATCCTTGGAACGGCATTTGGGAGTATATTTGGATTATATAGGGGTTATAATACCCCCCCCACAAGGATAACAGTTGCCTACTCTACGACTGGGATGTTAGTTTAACGTATGCGGATTAAGTCATAATACTAGCCCCTTCATAAACACAAGGTGCATCCGAAGCTCAACCTGCGAAATACATAGCAGGTTTTGACTCTCTTCTTCAATAACCGGGCCCCCAAAAGTTCAAACTTTCTAAGATCGAGCTAATATATAAGGCCAAAAAGTGTAAAGTTCCCCCGTTCACTATCTAAGTTCAGGGTACGAAACTTAAAACAGCAGGCGCAAATGTAACCTTAGAACCACTGGCCGGGTCACCTTGCCATTGGCAGATTTGCAGACATCCTTCAATAGAAGCCCCTTACAGGTGGGTAGTTCTTCTTCCATAGTACTCCCATAAGACCCCCTTTACCTTATAGAAGTGGTATGGGAGGCTTATGGGAAACTACCCACCTAATAACTACCCACCTNGGTGGGTAGTTCTTCTTCCATAGTACTCCCATAAGACCCCCTTTACCTTATAGAAGTGGTATGGGAGGCTTATGGGAAACTACCCACCTAATAACTACCCACCTGTAAATGGCTTAGATTCAAGGTGGATAGTGGTGGACCGGAACCTTACTTGGAGGCCCTTTTGACTTAGTAAGTCTACTTAGTATCCCTTAGAAACCCTATTATAATCCCCCATAACCCACCTTACTAACCCTACTGACTAAGTCAAAAGGGCCTCCAAGTACACCCTTAATCCCCTAAACCCTAAACCCTAAACCCTTAATGCCGGGAGCTTTGTTGCTCTGACAACGGTTTCGGGCTTCCGGTCAACGGGCCCAGCGTAGCGATTTTCTATCAACGGTTCAGTAAGTGCCCCGCCCCCTCCCGAACCCGAACCACTACCGAGGGGGGGGGTG
>BGNK01002782.1:45034-67655 GCA_003297005.1 Symbiodinium sp. clade A Y106
ACAGTTCGAAAGTTTAGGGTTTACAGTTTGGGGTTCCGGCTCAGGTTCGGGTTCGGGTTCAAGGCTCACTTTTTTTTTTTTTAGGGGGGGGGGTTCCGGTTCAGGTTCGGGTTCGGGCGGGGCTCGTTATGCAACGGTTTAGGGTGTAGGGTTTAGGGTTTAGGCACTATCGCGGTTCCACGAGGGGCTCGGAACCCTGAACCCCGAGACTCCAATATCCCTTAATTAAGGAATATACCTTAAAGCATATTAGGGATCCTACTATAATTTAAGGTGTATTCCTTAATTCAGGGATACTGGAGTCTCTGGGAACCCTTCCCTAAACCCTAAACCCTGAACCCTACACCCTGAACCCTCCCCTGAACGTTTTGTGGGTCTCTGTATGGGACCATAATTATTAGAATCGGGTTTTGGTGCCCATTATACTATACTTATAATGAGGAACCACCAAACCCTGGGCATCAAAATAGCCCAAAAGCCTTATATAGTGTGGTCTTTGGGCCCAAAAGCCTTAATATATGAGTCCTTAGATTCCTAGAGAAAATAGTATAGGATATTTAACCCTCAACCCATGGAGATCAGGTGTTTTATCGGGGATCATCGGGATTTTGGAATGACGGGCTAGGGTTTAGGGGTTACGGTAGGGCTTATAGGGTTTAGGGTTTTAGGGATATAGGGTTTCGGGACTAAGGTTTACTTGGCTGACTTCTGAACCCCTTCTAAACGGTAAACTTTTAGCCTCCTTATTGTAGTTCATACAGAAACCCCCAAAAGCTAAAGTCGTAAGAGCCAAACAGAAGAATGCCAAGTTTAGGGTTTCGAACTAAGAGCTGAGGTCGTATAGGGATGAGGGATTACAGCTTTGGTGTTTGGCTTGTGGCCTAGCAGGTAGGGGTTCGTGGTCAGGGTTTAATGTAGGAACCTGATTAAAAAACTTTGGGCCTTTATTAGGGTTCTTTATATGAATCATACTATATTGGGGTTATGGGCCCAGGGTTTCTTGATCAGGTTCCTACATTAGGAGCCAAGAGAACTTAGCTGTAATGCCACCTTAGCAGTCTGTATAAAACGAAATACTTCTAGCAGCAGTTGTTGGATTCCATGCGCTTGCTGATATATTGCAGCATCAAACAAACAGCTGCATCAAAGGAATCGGCAGGTACAGTAGGCCATACACAAAATTATGAGGAAAACCCATCCACATGCGCATTCGTGAACACCAAATTAAAAGAAGAAGGAAGCACCACCACCTCTATCCCAGAGGGCCCAAGTACCTATATAGTAGGGCTTTAAGCCCCAGTCCATTCAGGGTATAGGCGCTTTTTAACTGAAGCCCTACTTTTTGAAATTTGGGTACTTGGACCCTGGGTCTTGAATCCAGTTTAGGTCAGTCTTGGGTTGAATCGCGCCCCGTGAAACCCCTCAAAAGCCCATAGCAGCCTGGCCCAAGTCCTCATTGTTTTGGGTTTTAGCTTATAAATACTTCTCTAGCCCGAATTAAGATAGTTGTAACCTTACTTTACTACGTCCCATGAACTCCTAGTACTTTGCGACCTATGGTGTATCTTGGCTGACTTCTGAACCCCTACTAAAAGGTAAGCGTTTAGCCTCCTTATTATAGTTCATATAGAAACCCCCCAACAGCTAAAGTCGTAAGAGCCAACAAGAAGAACGCCAAGGCTTATAGATCCCTTAAAGAACGCCTTAAGGACCCCTTAAAGGAACCCTATAGAACCCTTTTAAAGGAACCCCGATTAGCAACCTACTCTTTAGGCCCGCCAAGGTATAATAGGGTTCGGTCCTTTGGCAGGGTGCAGAAATTAGGGTTGGGGTTTAGGGTTTAGGGTTTGCTCATGCCAAAAGACTCGAAGCCACAACTGGGGGACCTGGTGCTTGTGTGTTTCGGGCTTACAGTTCACAGAGACTCCACTATCCCTTAGTTAAGGAATAGACCTTGAAACATCTTAGGGATCCTAGTATAATTTGAAGGATGTTCCTTAATTAAGGGATATTGGAGTCTCTAGAATAACAGTTAAGAGTCTTTCGCTGCACTTGGTCCTCCAGTATGTCCAGGTCGATGCCATCACTCAGGATTGGCACGCCTCTGCCTTGCTGGGTTGTTCTTGGGGGGGTCTTAGGGTTCAACAGTTTGAAGTTAGGGCGTGAAGGTGTATGGCTTCATCCCTTCTGAAGACTGGCACGGCACTAGAACTTTTCAATAACGCGACTAGCACACTATGTCAAAATTGAGAAGATCAAGAACGAGCTAGCCTTGTTGGAAGATCGTGGGTTTGGTGTCATGATGTAAGCCTACGCTATAGGATTTTGATAGCGCGGTTTGGGTGTAAGACTTCGGGGTCAGGCTTTAGACGGGTTTGGTGAGTTCGGCCCCTAAACCCCTAAACCCTACACCCTAACTGGAGGTTCTCATGGGACTTAGTACATTAGTAAATACCTTGACTGGGCATATAACTATCTTTAAGGATAGTTACCCTAATTAACCTTATATTTACTAAACTCCATGAACAGTTAAAGCCTACACCCTAAACTTTCCCTAAACCCCTAAACCCTAAACCCCACACCCTAAACCCTAAACAGCCCGAAGCCCTAAACCAGCTGCCCTGCTCGAGGCACACTCGAGGCCGCTATCCCGAGCCATGGAGAAGGCCAGGTAGTAGCTGGGCTCCTTTGGCTTGCCGGAAAGGGCTCCTTTAAGGGCTGCTTTAAAGGCTGCTTTAAGGGATCCTTTAAGGGTTCCTTTTTTGGATTAAAGCTTTTGGGGCCTGGGGCATGGTGAAGGCTAGGTACTGGCTGGGCTCCTTCGGCTTACCCGAAAGGGTTGATCAAAGGATGCTTTAAGGGATCCTTTAAGGGTTCCTATAACGATCTGCTTTTAAGATATAGTTTTTTGGGGCATAGGGCTTTGTGCTTTTAGGGTTTTGGGCTTTTAGGATTTTCATGTTCTGGGGTTCTGTGGCTCGCGGCTTACCCAGACCCCCTCAAAGGATCTAAAACCCTCAGAAAAGAAAGGGTTCCTTTAGCGGGCTTTATAAGGGTTACTACAATGGGCTATGTTTCAGAATATAAACCCCTTAACATGTGTAGCAGCTAGCACCCGCAAACGGGTGGTACACCTTGAACCTTACAGGTCAAGATAGGTCTTGTTTAGGGGGTTTCTGTGTTTCACCTGTGGCCCCAAACCTTACAAAATACTAGGTTATGACCCCTTAATTAGAGGGTCGAACCCTTAAAACGGTAGGTTTTCGGATCCCAAGGCAGATCCTTTGTGTAAGGGGGTCTTGGCGCGGAGCCTTAGGGACCCTGAATCTAGGGGTTCCCTCAAAGTTTACGGTTTAGGGTTTAGGGACAGTTTATGTGCGGATCCCAAGCCCTACCGTTCTGAGGAAACCGTCTAAGTAAGGGGTCGTAGCGAGTCATAACGCGGTAATTTTTAGGGTTTGGCCAAATGGGTACTGGGTCAATCCACAGTTCGGTGCGGGATCTGTTCTATGCCTTCCGGAAGAAGGGTTTGAGGACTACGTGTTCCGGGCTGTAGGCATTTGGTGGCTCAGTAGTTTAGGTTTGTGACTTCCGTGTCCAAGCTCAGGCTTGGTATGAGATAGAAGCCTAAAAACTACCAGTATTAACACCGGGGTTCCTTACACTATAATTATACAATACTTCTATCATAATGTACACACCGGAATCCTATCGTTCTAGCTAACATTCAGGACGTCATATTTAAGGTTGGGCTGCATGTCCTCGAAGACACAGATGTCGCCTTGACCTGGAATCCACCGCTGGGGAATAGCAGGAAGCTTCGAAGAACACATCGAGATAAACAGCCTGTGACCCCAAACCCTACAAAATAGTCGGTTATGACCCCATAATTAGAGGGCAGAGCCCTTAACACGGTAGGTCTTTGGATCGTCATGTGAAGTACATAGTTTCTGAATTCCCTGGCCCTGCCAACCCCTGCTATGCTAGGAGATGTTGTGATAAGGAAACCCAAGAAAAGATGTTCGTGTGTCTTGAGGCTCGAAATGGCACCCTGTCAGTGTGCGACTTACGAAAACTTCGGAGCCGAATGGTTTAGGGTTTATAGGGTTCAGGGCTTAGAGATTCAGGGTTTTGACAAACGCTCTTTGTTGAGGGATTCCATATTGGGATTGCGCAAGGATGGGACATTATGAGGTCTTTGACTCCCGAAGCACACCCTAAACTCCTAAGCCTTAAGGGTTTAGGGTTTAGGGGGCTAGGGTTTAGGGTCTTAACCTTGGGACCCTAACTCTCCGCCGTAAACAAGCCCGCAGAGCCTAACACTCGAAGCAATTTTAAACCCGAAACGATACGCTCTCCCCTAGCATCAAAACACTCTCACCAAACTAACCAATTATCCTAGAATACAGGAGTATGACACAAAAAGTGGTGCAGTACATCTCCCAATTTGCTGCAAGAGCCCTAAGCAACCCAAAAAACCCTCACGAAACCCTATACACGAGACTTGCTAAAACCTATCCCATTACTATACTTGCGGGCCCACAGCCTGCAAAAAGTAGGCCTTGACCCCTTAATAACGGGTGAGTACAGTTGGAGCCACAAGTCTTTAACTTGCACATGACCTTTATAAGACCTATGAAACCTCCAACACCCTAAACCCACACAATCTTAACTCCTAAACCCCTAAAACCGAAAAACCCCCTCCCAGAGACTCCAATAGCCTGAATTTAAGAAATATACCCTAAATCATAGTAGTATCCCTAGTATGATTTCAGAATCGTTGCGAACTTCGGGATGTTGGAGTCTCTGGGAACCTAAAAGCACCCTGAAGCCGTGCCAAGCGGCGCGCGTGCGCCCGCAGCGCCAGATCGGTTCCCATCGAGGAGCCAGCGGTGGTCATCCTGGGTCTATTTTGGGGTTTCGGGATTTAGGATTTATAGGGTTCAAGGACTTATAGGGCTAGGGATTCAGGGTTCATTTTGTTAATAGATTTAGGGTTTAAGGTTTTAGGGTTTTAGCGCTCAGGGTTTTGAGTTTTAGGGTTTACGGTTGCCCTACTTGGAGGTTCACTGGAATTGGTAACTACGGCTATAAAAGAAGGTAACCATACTTATGGTATAACCCCGAATTAAGGTACTTTTAACTGTACTTACGAAGTCGCATGAACCTCCAAGTAAGACTTCGGGCTTCGTACAGGGTAGAGGACCCCTCAAAAGATCTTTAAACAAGGGGTTCCGAAAGGGATGCTACAGGAGTTTGGCCGTTCTTAGGGGGTTCGCGTGCTTCCCCTTGGCGAGTCTTCCTTCTGATGGCCTAAACGTGCCCTAAAACCCATGCACCTTACTTGGAGGATCATGGGACTTAGCAACTAACTATTGTTATAAGTACCATGAATTGTTCATTCGGGCTATGAGTCATTACCAAGTCCCATGAACTTTTAAGTATCCTCAAAACCTCATAAGGCCTCCGGCATAGGCACTTGAACTTCGGGCCTACAGGTAGGTTGTAGGGGTTAGGATTCAGGGCCTAAATGGAAAACGGGTGTTTCACTTCGAGCTTAGATCTACTTTTGTGTAGAGTCCCAATCTTTCCGATACTATGATGTTGTATTTGTACCTTACCAGAAAGTAGGTAGGCGCCATAATGCTGAACCCGTAGCTCCAAACCTTGCGAATAGTAAGGATGACCCCGTTGTTAGAACCGATAACCCCTAAAACCAAAAGGTTTTCAGATCCACACCACCACACACAGGGTCTTCGAAGGAACAGAGACATAACCAGGGTCCTATGCTCCCGTCCTTGAATCCAACTATTGTTTGATACCGGAAAAAACCGACGGCCCTGCATGCTTTGGGAGCTCTACGATAATTACCCGCCCCTGCAGAACCAGGAACGACAAGAGGCCTAAAGCTAAAGCCCCTAACACCCTGAACCCAAAGCCCTACCAGCACCCCCCCAAAGTACCCTCTAAAAGAGCCCTTATGGCCCTTAATAGTGGGTACTTGGGGTATTTCTAGAGGGTAGTTCGGGGGGTCTAGGTATACCCTAAACCCTGAACCCCAACCCGAAGCCTTCGGGCATGTCAAGCCGCAGCCCTAGAAGCCAAACAACAAAAGCCCTAAACCCTAAACCCTAAATCCTAAACCCTAAACCCTAAATCCTAAACCCTAAACCCTAAATCCTAAACCCTAGACCATAAATCCTAAACCCTAAACCCTAAACCCTAAATCCTAATCAGGGATATTGGAGCCTCTGGGTACATCCCCAAAAGTAGGGCCCCCAACAAGCACATAAGCAAAAATTAGGGTAGGGATATCCCATATAAAACCGCTTATAATAAAACCCAACAAGGTAGGGATATCCCCATAAAATACCTATGCTTATGGGCTTTTTTGGCCCTAAACCCTAAACCCTAAACCCTTTTCGGGTCCCTGAAAAAAAGGAACGCAGCACAGCCCGGTCGCAGGGTTGCCGGATCCACGGGAGCCTGATACTGTGCCTCCGGCTTTTGGGTTTGTAGGGCTTAGGGTTTAGGGTTTAGGGTTTACCTGTGGATCCAAAAACCTACCGTTTTAAGGGTCACCCCCCCTCTAATTAAGGGGTCATAACCTACTATTTTGTAGGGTTTGGGGATACAGGTAGGGTTTAGGGCTTAAGGTTCAGGGTTTAGGGCTTAAGGTTTATAGAGTTTGGGGTTTAAGGTTTAGGCTTTACAGGGTATAGGGTTTAGGGATTAGAAAATTGGTCTTACTATACGGTTTATTTATGCAATGGTTCCTGCGAGGGATTTACGAAGATTCTGCTGGGGTTTGTTTCGGAGTGAAGGCTTGTTGGGTATAATGTTTAGGGTTACGGGGTTTAGGTCCAGACCCTAACCCCCCTAGCCTAAATCCTAAACCCTGTGAAGTACTTTCTTAAACCCTACTAACACCCGCCTAACCCTCTAAGGGCTGTGAAGGGTTTTGAAGAACTTTCTGAGCGCTTTGTGCGTGCGTGCGTGCGTGCGTGCGTGCGTGCGTGCGTGCGTGCGTGCGTGTGTGTGTGTGTGCGTGGGAGGTCANGTGCGTGCGTGCGTGCGTGCGTGCGTGCGTGCGTGCGTGCGTGTGTGTGTGTGTGCGTGGGAGGTCAAGGGATTTAGGACATTGCGAGAGGCAAAGTTGAAAATATCAACTTCGGTCTAGGCTGCAAGGCTTTCGTTCGGATTCTAAAGATGTACGCATTTATTTGTACAGTGGCTTTAATTTAATCATTGGCATAAGGGCTTGGGGTATATGACACAAAGTACACTTAAAAGTAAGCACCGCCAGAACGGTGTAGGTGATTGCGCCAATCCCTACCTTAGGCATAAGGTGGCATAAGGTTCTGGCTCCAGATGTTTGAGGCTTAGGGAAACAAGCGGTTTGGGGCCAAACTCCAGCTAGACTGGTCGAGCCCGAGTGCACTCTTGAGGGAACATAGGGAAGTTACCACGTAAAGCAAGGTAGCCCTTACAAACACCTGCACATGAATGATGTAGCCACAGGACTGCGGATCACCGACCACCCAGCATTTTGCGGAAACTCTTCCAGCAGCCTGACGTCGTTACCAATGAAGTTCAGCTCATGAACATTTGCGTATGCTCGTGATCGCAGCGCAAAGCCAGAAACCCCTCAATGTACCCGGTGATGTCGAGGAGCTGAGAGCGAGACGGATTCGTAAAAGTGGGCATGCGACTTCCATACTTCTTTCAGAGCTCAACTACTTCCAAACTCGAAATTTGCCAGACGACATAGCAATTTTGTAGGTTTGTGGTTCATAGTCACAAGGGTTTAAAGCCTCAGACCACAACTGTCCTAAGGGCGCCAGCTACCTAGATAGCAACCTACTATTTGTGTAGCTGCACTGCAAGCGTTGTTGTTAAACCCCTAGGACATCTGAAAACACAACGAAACCTTTGCAAGACCTAATGGAACACACATGAAACCCTGCAACCGCTTGTACATCTTTGTGGGTGATCCTAAGAGTAACTCAGTAGCACCTGCAGAAACCGAAAAAGAATCCCCTAAACCCTCAGGGCCCCGGTAAACCTTAAACCTTAAAAGCCTTTATAGGAGCCCTGGGGCACAATCCCTTGAAAAGAACCCTATAAAAGAGTCCCTTAAAGGAACCCTTTCAAGGGCCCGTCAAAGGGCCCTTTAAGGTCTTCACAGGAACCCAAAAACCAGAGACTCCAATATCCTTCAATTAAGGACTATACCTTAACTTAGAGTAGGATCCCTAGTATGTTTTAAGGAAGATTCCGTAATGAAGGGATATTGGAGTCTCTGGGAACCCTATTCTAGAACCGTAAAAGGATTCTTAAACCCAAGAAATCCACCTCAAGGAACCCCTCAAAAGAACCCCTTAAGGGCCCTGTAAAGCCTTTGTAGGGACCCCTTCGAGATCCCTAAAGGGATCTTTAAGGGTTCCTTTAAGGGATCTTTAAGTCAACCCCTAAGAGATCTTTAAGGGTTCCTTTAAGGGAGCTTTAAGGAAACCCTTAAAGGGGCCACAAAAGGAAGCCACTTCGAGATTCCGGGCCTCTAGAAATCGAGCGAGGGCAGCGAGAAACTTCGGATGCCCGAAGCGGAAGCCTCGGCTCTGGATCCCTCCGAGCAGTTGGGGTTTCGGGTTTAGGGTTGAGAGGCTTATGGGGTTTATGGGGTTTAGGGTTTAGGGTTTAGGGGTTTAGGGGTTTAGGGGTTCAGGGGTTTAGAGTTTAGGGTTTAGTGTTGAGGGTTTAGGGTTGAGGGTTTAGGGTTTATGGGGTTTAGGGTTTAGGGTTTCGGGGTTGAGGGTTTAGGGTTGAGGGTCTAGGGTTTAGGGTTTATGATTAAAGATGGTTTTCGGGTTAGGGTTTAGGGTCTAATTAGGGGGTGGAGGGGTGTTGTGTCGAGACTTGGCATCTTCGAACACGAGGTTTCGATGTGAGCATGAAAGAAAGGGGTTTCTGCCAGCACCCCCCAAGTACCCTCCAATAGAGCCCTTATGCCCCTTAATAGTAGGTATTTAGGGTATAATAGAGGCTAGTTGGGGGGCGCTGGTGTTCCATGGGCCTTTCAGAATTCTAGGCGATTTTGGGTTTAGGGTTTAGGGCTGATGGGCCTTCCCAAGAGTGGAACCCTCAAGGGAGAGATTTCCATCGAGGCATTGTGCGCAAGTTCCCCATGACTCTGCGAACCGTGTCGTGGCAAGAGACACAACGGGAAAGCAAAGGGCAGCATACTGGGGAGCCCACCGCAGCTGACGTAGCTAGTTCTCCAGAACTTAAACCTCTCAAGCCTCTATCGAGCTGTAGTCAACATCCGCGCTAATATAGAGGCCTGACTAAAGTTACGAGACGTATGAGGAAACACCAAAAAATAGCATTACAAAGTATAGAAGCAGTATTGGACTGACAAGCACAGACGACGAAGCTGGGATTCTTCTACCCTAAACCTAAACGGCCTTAGATCGGAACTCTTCTACTTAATGCAAAAGCTATACCCTCAACCCTAAACACTAAGCCCTCAACCCCTAAACCCTGAGCTCTGAACCCTCAACCCGAAAGCTTAAAGCCCTGAAATGAATGTTGATCTTTAGACCCGCTTTCAGCAAGCTTAGGGTTTCGGGGTATAGGGTCCTTCAGGGTTCAGGGTTTGAGGGGAGGGCTTAGCATTTAGGACTTTAGTGGTTTTGCTTTCAAGCTTTCCCTATAATGTAGGAACCTGATTAAGAAACCCTGGGCCCATAACACCAAAATAGAAGGATTCACAGTAGGAACCCTAATAAAGGCCCAAGGTTTCTTAATCAGGTTCCTACATTACCTCTGAGTATAATATACCCCAAAACCCTATAAGGCCCCTATATCAGAGTACCCTTGTAGTATCCCGTCTATAGATCCCCTTTTAAGAAGCCCTAAGGTTCCTACATTAACCCTTGTAGTAACTGGAAGTATGGTTACCGCGGAGGCCTAAACCCTAAACCGGGGTTTCGCGTTTAATCTTTTCATTCTCTGCACCGCACTGCTCAGCCGGGGAGCCCCCTCGGCCATCGCCGTAGTTTAGGGACCTGGTCAATTACGGTTTAGGGTTTAGGGTTTTAGGGTTTTAGGGTTTAGGGTTTAGGGAACTCTCGAACTTAATCAAGGGGCATTCACATTTTTTTGTTAGTGGTTTTGGGGGTATAGCTTTATAGGGACTGGATACTTTTTGGGGAAATTCGCTTTGCTATATTACGGGGGGAGTCTGGTAAACTTCGAACACACTCGCACAATATCTCTGAGCCTGATCCTTAGACAGAAACTGTAATTGCCAAACTCTAACGTCCGAATGCTGCTAAACCCCTGGAGTTTAGAGTTTGGGCTTTGCAACCGCTTCATGAAGCATCTGGTGGTGATTGTGAACGCATGGGCATCTTGAACCCATTCTTACAGCATGTGCAAAGCGCGAAGCTTAATTATAGTTGTTACTTGCAATTACGTAGGTCATGAATAGCTGTAACGGAGGTTCAAATTGGCAGAGCTGTAGTGTTCCTCGAGAACGAACCCTCTACCATAGAACCAACTTTGGGATCCCAAACCCTACCGTTTTAAGTTTTCTACCCTATAATTAAGGGGTCATAACCTACTATTTTGTAGGGTTTGGGGTCACAGGAACTATATAATCAGTCAATCAGCCAGTAACGCCTGGAATCCACGAGCCGCACTGAACATGCAGAGGAACATTGCTACTGAACAACGAGGGCCTCGCACACTAGAACATAAACATTGCTGAGCTCCCCTAAACCCTGAGGTTTTCACAACGAATCCCCTAAACTTGGCCCTAACCCCTAAACCCCCTTCACAACAACTCCCCTAAACCCGGCCATCACCCGCAAACCCCCATACCCGAAACCTCCTAATCCCGAAACCCTAAACAGCAAGAACCCCAGGAGACCTAAGCACAAGGCTCTGCCGAGAACTGAAGGCCGCGCTGGAAGCTGTCCTTAGTTGCAGGGGACCAAACACCAACCTTTGTAGGTCTTTTGTTTAGGGTTTAGGGGTTTAGGGAGTTTGGGGGTGGGCTTACGGGATTTGGGGTTCAGGATGGAAGGGCTGGAGGCGGTGGAGGCTCTGAGGATCAGGGAACGGTTTCAGCCGTTTAAGCTTTTGGGTGTGCTCTGCCTGATTAGGATTTTCGATTTGGAGAGGTTTCCTAGTTAAGCATTTTAAGTATGAAGACCTACAATTGCAATCCAACAAGGTGGGATGGTGTGGGCACGATCAGAACCGCAAGGCAGTGCGTTGCGCCGAGCTACTCTCTGGGACAAAACCTGCACATCTTCAACCCTTAATCCACCCTAAACCCTAAACCCTATAAACTCTAAACCGTTTAACCTCTCCCGCCCCCTAAATCCCTTAAGCCATTATTATATAAACTCTGCAGCGCTCCTCCACAAAACTCCGAAAGCCGGGCAAACCAAATCCGTAATAGACCAAGGCAGAACCCTTACTTGACCCGTATAGATACCTGAAAAGAAAACACTAGGCCCCAAACCCTAAGCCTTAAAACCCTGTAGTGCATTACTACAGTATCTTTATAGAACCCAACAGGCACTCGCCGCCGAGTCTCTGTCAAAGCCTCCCTCAACTCGCTGCCACCCAGCAGGGATGCATGAGGCCAGCCACGGCCGAAGTCCTGTGTTGTCCTTAGGGTTGGGGGTGTAGGGTTTAGGCTCTAGGGTTTAGGGGTTCAGGAGAAGTCCCGCGTTGTGCACGTGAGTTTCCTTTTAAGTGTAGGGATAGGCTATCCTTAATTTACAGGGTTCTATGAAGGTTACTAGAAGCGTTTCCTTTAGAGGGTTCCACAAAGTTTGCTATAGAGGTTCTTATGTGCATACGTCATGTATGTGTAGATGTACTTATGTTGTTTAGATTGCTAGCAGTGTAGGCTTGTTTGAGAGATTTACGGTTCGGGCTGCTAGTGTTCGGGTATTCTCAAAATTGGGGGGAGTCCTGCTTCGTGATGACCGCAGCCATCGGAAGCACCACCATTATCGGCAGCATGAGTGTGACTGGTGGTTTTCCGTCGTGGCGCTATCTGTTCCTTCTCACTTTGTGCTAGAGGACCCCTTCAAAAGGCCTATCATAGCTTATCTTAACTCATGTAATGGTCGGTGGGATGCGTATTATCTGGTGGTTTCTTTTTTAGATTATTCAAACTAAGGGCTTTGGGTAATATATCTCCGGGACAACACATATGGACTTATGGTGCTTTTGGTCATTTAGAGTTACTAGGCTTTAACTATAGTGTTGTCTTACCACAGGCTTTTAGATGACTCTAAGCCAGGAAGCTAAAACCTACACTAGAATGCCCCAAACCCGAAACCACAACCTCCGAGTCCTCCCTAAAACCTAAACCCTGAACCCCGGACCCTTCCTTCCTGAACCCTGAACCCTCCCCTGTACCCTAAACCCTAAACCCCAAAACCCTAAACCCCAAACCTCAAACCCTAAACCTTGAACCCTTCCTGAATCCTAAACCCTGAACCCTCCCCTGTACCCTAAATCCTAAACCCCAAACCCTAAACTCTAAGCTGTATTCCTTAATTAAGGGATATTGGAGTCTCTAGGAACCCTCCCCTAAACCCTAAACCTGGAAACCCTCAACCTCAAACCCTAAACCCTAAACCTCAAAGCCCTAAACCTCCAACCTCAAACCCTAAACCCTGAGCCCTCAAGCCGTCCTGGGGCTGCGGATGTGGCGCCTTAGCATGCGGAAAGTAGAAGGTTTCGGGTTTGGAGCTCCTAGGGTTTTGTTTAATGGTTTAGAGTTTAGTTTAATGGTTTAGGGTTTAGTTTAATGGTCTAGGGTTTAGGGGTTTAGGGGTTCAGGGCTTTAGGGGTTTAGGGTTTTGTTTAATGGTTTGGGGTTTAGTTTAATGGTCTAGGGTTTAGGGGTTTAGGGGTTTAGGGGTTCAGGGCTTTAGGGGTTTAGGGGTTTAGGGTTTTGTTTAATGGTTTAGAGTTTAGTTTAATGGTCTAGGGTTTAGGGGTTTAGGGGTTCAGGGCTTTAGGGGTTTAGGGTTTTGTGTTAATGGTTTAGGGTTTAGTTTAATGGTCTAGGGTTTAGGGGTTTAGGGGTTTAGGGGTTCAGGGCTTTAGGGGTTTAGGGTTTTGTTTAATGGTTTAGGGTTTAGTTTAATGGTTTAGNTAGGGGTTTAGGGGTTCAGGGCTTTAGGGGTTTAGGGTTTTGTTTAATGGTTTAGAGTTTAGTTTAATGGTTTAGGGTTTAGTTTAATGGTCTAGGGTTTAGGGGTTTAGGGGTTTAGGAGTTCAGGGGTTCAGGGCTTTAGGGGTTACGGGGTTTTGTTTAATGGTTTAGAGTTTAGTTTAATGGTTTAGGGTTTAGTTTAATGGTCTAGGGTTTAGGGGTTTAGGGGTACAGGGCTTTAGGGGTTTAGGGTTTTGTTTAATGGTTTAGGGTTTAGTTTAATGGTTTAGGGTTTAGGGGTTTAGGGGTTCAGGGCTAATCCCCAAATCCCAAAACAAATTACCAAATCGGTTTAGTTTAATGGTTTAGGGTTTAGGGGTTTAGGGGTTCAGGGCTTTAGGGGTTTAGGGTTTTGTTTAATGGTTTAGAGTTTAGTCTAATGGTTTAGGGTTTAGTTTAATGGTCTAGGGTTTAGGGGTTTAGGGGTTTAGGGGTTCAGGGCTTTAGGGGTTTAGGGTTTTGTTTAATGGTTTAGAGTTTAGTTTAATGGTTTAGGGTTTAGTTTAATGGTCTAGGGTTTAGGGGTTTAGGGGTNGGGTTTAGGGTTTTGTTTAATGGTTTAGAGTTTAGTTTAATGGTTTAGGGTTTAGTTTAATGGTCTAGGGTTTAGGGGTTTAGGGGTTTAGGGGTTCAGGGCTTCAGGGGTTTAGGGTTTTGTTTAATGGTTTAGGGTTTAGTTTAATGGTTTAGGGTTTAGGGGTTTAGGGGTTCAGGGCTTTAGGGGTTTAGGGTTTTGTTTAATGGTTTAGGGTTTAGGGGTTTAGGGGTTCAGGGCTTTAGGGGCTTAGGGGCTTAGGGGTTAGGGTGTAGGGGCTTAGGGGTTTAGGGGTTTAGGGGTTTAGGGGTTTAGTGTTTAGGGGTTTAGGGTTTAGGGTTTAGGGGTGTAGGGGTTTAGGGGCTTAGGGGTTTAGGGTTTAGTTTAATGGTTTAGGGTTTAGGGGTTTAGGGGTTTAGGATGCAGGGATTTAGGGTGTAGTTTAATGGTTTAGGGATTAGGGGTTAGGGTTTCGGGGTTTAGGGGTTAGGGATTCAGGGATTTAGTGTTACGAGCTTTCACCGAGAAACTCAAGGTCTATTGATTTAAGCTGTTGGATGTGTAGGGTTTCTGGTTTGAGGGTTTAGGGTCCAGGGCTTCAGGTCCAGGGCCGTATAATTAGAATAGGCTTTTGGGGTAAACTTACTGTATAAGTATACAGGGGCTGCAAGGTTGCGGGTGGTTTCGTGGACGTTTTCGGGGTCTGCGGCTCTGTGGTTTGGGGGCTCTGTAGGGCTTCAGTGGGTTATAGAGGGCTTGCATAGGGTGTCACAGGGTTCCAGGGTTGGATTCTGGCGTGGGGTTTCCCAAGCTTGTCTTGTGAGTTAGTGCTGCTATGGGAATAATATTTCCAGCAATTTCCAGTATTTTTTACCTCTTCAGGCCTCTGCTTCGGGGTTTATGGTTTAGGGTTTAGGCTTGCCCTTCTGATGTTGGGTTCAGGGCTTTTGTGGTCGACTGTTTCGGCTTTTGGTATTGGGCTGCGGGACTGTGGTTTTCAGGGCTTAGGGTGCTAGCGCTGTGCAACTTGAGCTTGCCGGAAAAGGGGCCATTTCAAGTTCTTGGAGCTCACCCACAACCCTAAACCCTAAACTCTAAACCCTAAACCGAACAAGCCCCTGCCCCAAACCTAAGCAAAGCTTCTGGTTTGGTGTGCTGTCAAAAGCTCCTGGCCTTTGGGGTTGTGGGTACAAGGCTTGAATGTTTAGGGTTTAGGGTCAAGCTGTACTGTGCAGGGCTCAACGCTCAAGCCACGTGTACGGTCTCAGCACAAGCACGTTGAACAAACCCGCTAACTTAAGGTGCTCTGCAATAACAGAGCTCCGCAAGCCAGCCAGGGAAACCCGTGAAGGAACCCTTATTTTTTACAGCCCTGTAAACCCGTAAAGAATCCCCAAAAGAACTCTCAACCTTAATGTAATATGCGGGCCAAAATGTTTGCCAAAACTAAAACCCCCCCCCCCCCTCCTTCTTGTACTTATAGTCCAAATCCAAGACCCTGTTCCAATTATTCAGGCCCCAACATTAGAGCCGGACGGCTGTATGGATCCCTAGGTGCACCCTTCTATAGAACCCTTGGCGGAACAAAACCACACAGAACCCTCAACCTTAGCGCCACCGGGCGACTGTGAACGCCCCTGCCGCCCGCCGCAACGAGCCGGCCACGGGGCGCCCACGAAGGACCATTTCGGAGTTCAGCCGGTGGGCTCAAGGGGTTTCAAGAGGCTTCATTCGCGTTTTGCATCGGTTGCATAAGGGTGCTCAAGGACTTAGACGGGATTTTTAAGTTTCAATGGCTTTATATCTGCTTTACAATGCCATTCATGAAATAGATGCGTTTAAGACCATGGGCTTCAATGACTTCTGAGTCCGAGATCGTTGAAGGTCTGGGGGACGCAAGATTTGGGTTAAGGGCTTTGGGGTTTCAGGCTCTGAGTTTAGCGCTCTTAATTTTGTTCGAGGTTCCTTTAGGAGTTCTACAGGGTCCCTTGAAAGGGTTTGGGGTTTCGTGTGTTGGGTTTTGGGCTTCGAGTTTAGGGCTAAGGGTTCGGGGCTTGGCTGAAGGCAGTTTTAGGGTCTGGGGTCTTAGGGCTAGGTTTTAGGGGTTTAAAGTTTGGGGCTTAGGGTTTAGGCTCATAGTGACCTGTCTGCCGGTCTACTTCTTGGAGACTTTGGGATCACGGATGCCCGGCAGAATAGGGTGGTGGGCTAGAATATACTTTAAGTATACTAAGGGAACCCCAAAATAGTATGGCTAATTATGTAGGCCCCTGTAATACACCCTAGTCCAAAGCGTAAACCACTAGACCCTCAAACCATCAAGCCTCTCTCTGCCTTGTTGCTGGTACGAACCGTTGCTATTTGCAGTTCCCCGGTTCAACTCGGCGGCAGCGAGCTTTTTCGGGAGGCATACCATAGACTGCAACTGCGAATCTCAGCATGTGCCTACTGAAACAATACCATGAGAACCCAAACATAAGCCCTAAAACTTTCTAAATGTGCAGCACTCAAGCCAAAGCTTGAAACCCTAAACTCTACCCCTAAAACCCTAACCCAGAAACGCTTCTGAAGGTCCAAACCCTGGACACGCATTCAACCTCAAACATTGCATCTGTACATCCAGAACCGAGACCCCGACACACTTTCACACCCCTATATAGAGTATGGTTTATCCCCATAATCAAGCCCAATATATACACTCACCAATATTCAGAAGGAGGCCTATCTACACTCACCAAAACGGTAATATAAACCCTACATCATATGGTGTAAGCCCTGGCTGTCACCCCAAACCCTACAAATTGGTAGGTTATGACCCCTCAATAAGAAGGTACGATCCTGAAAACACGCAGGAAAACATTACAAGCCCCAACCTGGATTCATGTCAAATTTCTATCTTTGCCCAAAAATATATATATACACACACACATGTACACGGGTATATGCGCATATACTTATATATGTATACATATACATATGATGGTAGGATACCTTATTTTTAAGGTTCTTTCCTCTAGATCCCGTATGTAAGGGATCTGGCTAATCCGTAAGCCCAACATCCTTCCTGCAAGCGCAATCGGCGAAACCCTTAAATTCCCAAACCTTAAACCCTCAACCCTACCCTCCTAAAGATCCTTAGAACTCTTCAAGGAACCCCTTAAGGATCCTTATTGAACCCTTAAAGGAACACTTTAAGATGCCTCATACAACCCTTGAAGGAACCGCACGAAATCAGCCCAGGATCCCGGAAGTGAAGGTTTCGCACCGCCGCGGCGATCGGTACCTGCCCAAAGAACTGTGTAATCAAAGGGCTTTAGGGTTAAGGGTCTAGGGTATAGGATTTAGGGTACTATATTTCGGTAGTTCTCTAAAATTAGGGTCCCGTTTAGGCTCCCCAGATAATACGGCCCCACGCTTATAAAAAGAACCATAATTTGGAGAACTATCCACACAATTTTTAGGGTTATCTACTTGTAATCCCTGTAACTTGAGTGTACCGTGTACCGAAATCCTGTTCTAATTGTACCCAGCTTTGGTCGATGCCGTCACTGTGCTCGCCTTCACGCTGTGACAGATCAAGGAGAAATCCTTCGTACGACGAACAAGTCTTTCCACAGTCTGTTTCTTGATACCCCGAGCACAGACTTGTGCAGCAACCTCTCAAAGCTTTGGCAGCCTGTTCGACAGTTGCCGTGTTGGCAGCTCGGCTCGGCATGACCGATCACCATCGATCGAGCAGCTTGATACAACGCGTGCCGAACCTGCATAGAGGCATAGAGCCCTTTCAGAACGTAAGGGTGGGCCTTAAACCCCAACCTACTTAAAAGGGCTGAGTGCCCAAAGTTTCGTTACGTCGGACGCTTGGCTATACCTTGAATTATAAAAGGATCCCTAACATGATTTAAAGAATGTTCCTGAAACAAGGGATATTGGAGTCTCAGGGTTCCTTGAAGGGCTCTTTTTGGCTGCCGTAGCACTTTACCACTTTACGGTCAAAGGGCTCCAAAAGTGGGATGAAGGTAGGTCGGGTGATCCTGAATTATGAGACCCCTGATGCAAAGGATCCTTCATCCTAGAGTAAACCCTACGCTCAAAGAGATTTGAAACTTGAAGGAACCCTTGTAGAACCGTTCCCTAAACCCTAAAACCTAAACCCCAAACACTAAACCCTAAACCCTAAACCCTTCAAAGGAGCCCTAAACCTTAAAGCCCTAAGCCCTCACATTGCACCTCCTATAAAACCCCTAAACATTGAACCTTGAAGCCCAGACCATTCCTTTAAGGGTCCCTTTAACGGTTCCTTTAAGTATGGGATCTATCAGGGATGTATAGGGTTTAGGGTTGGGATCCGAAAACCTACCGTTTTAAGGGTTCGACCCTCTAGTTAAGGGGTCATAACCTACCATTCTGCAGGGTTAGGGGATACAGGTAAACCTTAAAACTCTAAACCCGTAAACCTTGTACAAACCTGAAGTCCTTACATTGCATGCCCTATGATAGAACCCCACTAGAGGAACCCTAAACCCTAAACCCTACACCCTAAACCCCTAAACCCTAAACCCCCAAACCTCTAAACCCTAAAGCCCGAAACCCCTAACCCTTAAACCCTGAACCAGCTGTAGATCCCTCATAGATCCCTCAAAGGAACCCTTAAGGATCCCTTTTAAAGGAACCCTAAATCCGAAGAGCCCAAACCCTAAACCCTAAACCCCTAAGTCCCATGATCCTTTAAGTAGGAAGCCTTTTAAGGAACCCTATAAACCCCTATAGAACCCTTTATGTAAAGGGAACCCTAAACCCGAAGAGCCCAAAGAGTCCAGAAGCCCGCGGCACCTGCAACCGAGCTAACTCACCGAGCTCCTCCCCAGTCAACTTCGGGGTCTCTTCCAGCCTTAAACATGCTTCAGGGATGATGGTTTACGAGTTAGGGATGAGGGTTTAAGGATGAGGGTTTAGAGATTCGGGATGGGGGTCTAGGGTTGAGGGGTTTAGGGATTAGGGATATATGGTTTCGGGGTCTCTTCAAGCCCTAAAGTAGCCTAGATTAGGTTTTAGGCTGTAGGACTTTAGATTTAGTACGGGTTTATAAGGATCCTTAAAGTACGCTTTCGGGATCAGGGATTAGGGTTTTAAGCTTTAGGGCTTAGGTTTTAGGCTTTAGGGCTTAGGTTTTAGGCTTTAGAAAATAAGGTTTGGTGGTTTGGTGTTTAGGGTTCATGGTCTCCCAGACCCCCGGGAGGATCCAAAAAGTAGATCCCCTAATTTGGGACCCTAGCTACTGAAGGGTACTTTATAGGAACCCCCTTAAGGGATCTACTTTTTGGATCCTCCCGGGGGTCTGGGCTTGGTGTCTCTTCCAGCCTGAAAAACTTAAAGGACTTCAGGGATGAGGGGTTACGGATCCCTTAAAGGAACTTTTCCGAGAATTAGGAGTACCTTAGGGTTTCTTTAAAGGGTTACTTTATGGGTACTATATAAGGCTACAAGGGTTCCTTTAAAGGGCTACTATGCGGGTTTAGGGTTTCCGAAAATTAGGGGTACCTTATTTTGGGATCCTTATGATAAGGATTCTACTATTTGGGGTACTATATTAGGGTCCCCTATTTTCGGAATCTCCTATGAGGGTTTAGAGATTCGGGATGAGGGTTAAGTGCTTGGGGCCAATTTCAGGGCTTAGGGAGTCGGGTTTAGGGTTTAGGCCAGTGGGATTAGAGTTTTTTGTGTTAAAGGGTTTCAGGATTAGGGATTAAGGAGTTTTGGTTTAGGGCTTCGGGAACAGGGATGAGAGACTACACATGACAAAAGCTGGTCTAGGGTTCATTCTGGGGTTTAGGGAAAAAAAAGATGAAGGTTAAGGGTGTATTTTGGGGTGTAGGGTGTATAGGGGTTATATTGATTAGAGATTAGGGATTCGGTGTAATTTGGGGTTTAGCCTTTAGGGATTCTAGGGATTAGGTTGATTTGGGCGTTTAAGGGTTGTAGGGGATAGGGTCTCGGGACTCGGGTTTGTGTTGGGGCCCAGGGTTTAGGGGTTTAGGCATCGGGAGTTAAGGATTAGGGATTGTAGCGTTTAGGACTTAAGGATTCATCAGAGTTTGTCGTGTCCTGTTTCTGGGGCAATGGCGAACAAGATGGAGGGCAGACTGTCTGCGAGATGTTGACTTGGGTTGGACTCTCGGTGACAGATGTCTTCCATCTTGTGTACCTGTCGCATCCAATACACCTCGAACGAGTCCATGTCGGCCGGAATCTGCTCAAGGTGTGTGCTAGTAGTATCCTGCCTCGTTGTGGTCCTCCAGCAGTACAAGGAGTTTCTAAGGCTCTAAGCAGGACCCAAAGTCCTTCACCACAGAAGAGCTGTAGATGTTCCGTGCCATGCACATGTCGTACTGCAGCAGCACGCCGTCAGCGCTGAGATCCAGACCTTAAAGGGTGAGGCAGCGGTGCTCCCCACCCCCATGCGATGCGGTATGGAGGAAGTGGAGACGGTGCCTCGGCTCGATATTGAGAGTTTCTGAAGGGGTGATTGTTCAAAGCTTTGCCCTCCTGCGGCGGCAACAGCCTCGTGAGAATGGTCGCAGCGCAGGACACCCTACAACGAAGTACCGAAAATGGGCGGGCTGGATTAGGTGATTAGGCATGTGTGCTAGGGGCAGCGACTGGTCATCTTTCGAAGCATGCCAGCGGGTACTGGGTTCTTGCTAAGGGGTTTAATTTAAGATACCATCATAAGGAAACCATACTATTTACTATAGATACCTATTATGGTAACCTAAATTAGGTTCCTTAAACCCTAATCCCTTAAAGGAGCCCTTATAGATCCCTATTATGGTATCTTAAGTTAAATCCCTTAACAAGAACTCAGGGTAGAGCCAGGAGCGAACCGCCACCTCGATGCCAGAACTGCGCAGCAAGAGCTCTGTTGTTGGTCGGCCCGGCTAGGAAACGATGAGTCCAGCAGTGCACTCGAAAAAGCGCCAAATCACTCGAAGAAGCTACAATCGGAACCCCTAAACCCTGAACCCTAATCCCTAAACCCTAATCCCTAATCCCTAAACCCTAATTCCTAAACCCTGATCCCTAAACCCTAATCCCTAAACTTTCAACCTTGGACTTCTTCGTGGGCAAAGGGCACAGATGGCAGAAACCTGCCTATGCCCACGAAGGCTGTCGAAGCTTAAAATTGTAGGTTTTTTTTTAGAGCATCTTTTTCCGCCTGCCTAGAAGGTTAGGTAAACTGTAGGGCTTAGGCTTCAGGGCTGAGGCGTGAGGGTTTAGGGTTTAAGGGTTTATTGGGTTTAGGGTTACTATGAAAGAGTGGGTGAGGGTGTTGGGCCGAATGTGTAGGGCTTAGGGTCTAAGGTGCATAAGCCAAGGTCTAAGGTGCAGGTCAAACTTTCCAGGACCCCCCAAAGGCCCTTTAATAGTGTCTTTATGGCTCTTTAATCTTGGTATTTAATATTTAATATTATTTGGGGTAGATTACAGGGCCGTTGCGGGGTCTAGGTGTAAACTCTAGACCGGCAATCAGGATTATGGCTATCGGATCTTTATATGTGGCGTCTTATAAGAAGAGGTTGATTGATCAGGGGTCTACATTACATGCTGAAGGAGTTTCATAGAATGCTGGAAAGGTATATGTTAAACTCAAGAATGGAGGCTAGGCCTAACTGTAAATATCAATCATGCCATATAAACCCTACACGTACCCTATTGCCCTAAGCCCCCCAGCCAAACAAGCAGAACAAGCTAAACCCTAGACCCTAGATCCCATCTACTTAAGCGCCCTTAGACTCAAATACACAACAGCTATGTTGAAGAATTTCTGGGAGTTCAATGCCAATAAAAAGCCCTAAAGCCTAAACCCTACGCCCTAAACCAAACTCCATAATTCCTTACTTTCCCAGTAAGCCACAGAAATAAAGGCTAAACTTTCCGGTTACTACTAAACTTTACGAACCCAAAAAGTTTAAAGGCTAGGCACTGGGGATCTAAGTTCGTGAGAGCAGTGAAGTCTAGGAGCATGAGCCCCAGCAGCTCGAAAAGCGGCGTCGGATGCACGGCGTCCTGTTGGGAATTGATTTCTGGGGGCTTCGGATATAAGTTTTAAAAACGCATAGGCTTTACAAGGTTTTTTTTAAGGGTTTCCAGGGCTTGAAGGGTTTAAAGGGTTTACATGGTTTTGGGTTGATATGGTTTAGGGTGTAGGTTTAGGGTGTAGGATTTAGCGCTTCGGCCCTGGTGCACGTCTTTCGGCAAGCAGTTACGAGGTCTATCTCCCGAATATGCTTTAAGGTATACTGCTGAATTAAAGGGTTTCGGAGTTTCTAGGTACCCTCCTCGGAATCGGAGTCGGAGTGTTCACCGACGTATCTCAGTTTTCGGGCTTCCGCCTTGGGTTGGTTTCTGGGATTTACAAGAGATTGCAACTGCCTCGCCGTTAAAGTATAGCATACTGTACTCGAATGTAGACGTAAGTCCGCGACAACCCATTCGATGTAGATCGCTTTTAAATCTAGTTTCCTAATCATACAACCACAACATAAGCTCACCAAATTCCGAATGCAATTTACAGACCCTCGTCAAAACCCTCAATATAAATCCCGAACCGCCTGCCCCTCTTATTGAACCCTTACAGGAGCCCTCAAAGCAACGCCATTACAAACCCGACCGCGTCTGGACAAAGGCTTTATAATCCCTTTCCCCTAATATTAAAGCCCCCCCCTAATATTAAAACTCCCGGCCCCCGGGATTTCGCGGTTTCGAGCCCCACATTCAATTTAAAAGGGGCAACATTAGGGGGGGCCTAGATTTGTATGTGTTTTAATAGAGCCAAA
>BGNK01002782.1:67676-83536 GCA_003297005.1 Symbiodinium sp. clade A Y106
GGGGTTTAGGGCTTAAGCTTTAGGGCTTAAGGCTTTAGGGCTCAAGGTTTAAGGCTTTGGGCTCCAGGGCTTCGGGCTCAAGGTTTGGGGCTCACGGTTTAGGGCTTAGGGTTTGAGGGATCAAGGCTTAAAAAGGAGAATTACTAGCAGCCTTAGGGTTTGTCTGACTGTTTGGCTCAGTACTTCAGTACTACTGCCAATCCGACCCGTACCCGGATGCCCCGAGAACCCCCCTAATATAAAAACCAAACCCCCGGAAATCAGTTTTTATATTAGGGCGGGGGGGGGCGTTTTGATATTAGGGGGAAGGGATTACTCATCCGGGACAGCCTCTCAAAGACATATTTGGGGTTGGGTTCCGAAGTATTTTCTTTAAGGGTATCGGGCACTGGAATACAAATGCACCTCAACAAATTAACCACCAATTCCGCCCGCACCAAAACACGGTGCAGCACCACAACTAACCTGAGAGGATCATGTGTCTCAGACAGTTGGGTTATAAGTACCCTCATGAGGCATGAGGACTTACTATACATAGCTACTTTACGCATACGAGCCTACTTGCCAGCCCCCCTGTTTCGTTGAAAAAGCCGATATACATAACGAAATCGCAAAAACTGTACCTGCCAAACCCGGAACTCCACCAAGCAGAAGACAATCAAACCCCAATACAAGGGCTTAAACAATTACCGATAAAATTTTGGCGGCTCCTTATTAAAATTGTAGTATAATGGGCCCCAAAACCCTATTCTAATTATTCAGGCGCCTATTTTAAACCCGTTTAGTAGCCTGATAAAACAACTGTGAAACCTAGATACCAGCCCCAAAGCTGTCCTCAGGTAAATCCCTGAAATCCATAATGCGCAGACTTTATGCCTACCGCCTACTTAACAGGTTCTATAACCCTTTCATGCAAGCAATAAGACTCAAGCCTAAACCCTAATCCGAATTCCCTGAAAGAAACCCCAAAAGAACCCTTGAAGTACCCCTAAGGCATCCCAAAGCCGTCCTGGAGGGCGATGGCCATAATACTCTAATCCCAAAACCCTGACAGGAAGCCCTAACAACCCCTAAACCCTACACCCTACCTGGGGATCCCAAAACCTACCGTTTTAGGGGTTCGACCCTCTAGTTAAAGGGGTCATAGCCGACTATTTTCTAGGGTTTAAACCCTGAAACCCTAAACCCGGAAAGGAAGTCCTAACAACCCCTAAACCCTACACCCTAAACCCTAAACTGCCCTAAACCCTGAAAGGAAACCCTAACAACCCCTAACCCCTAAACCCTACACCCTGAAACCCTGAAACCCTGAACCCTTGAAGTGTCCTGGAGGGCGATGACCATAAAGGCGTCTAAGGCGGCATCGAAGCCCTCCCGATGCCGCCCGGCGTGAACCAAAGCCCTGAGCGGCTGAGGGTTTTAGGGTTTTAAGGTTTTAGGGTTTTAGGATTTTAGGGTTTTAGGATTTAGGGGTTTAGAGGGTTTGAGGGTTTAGGGTTTTAGGATTTTAGGGTTTAGGGTTTTAGGGTTTAGGGGTTTAGAGGGTTTGAGGATTTTAGGGTTTAGGGTTTAGGGGTTTAGTTTAGAGGGTTTGAGGGTCTTAGGGTTTTAGGGTTTAGGGGTTTAGGGGTTTAGGGGTTTAGGGTTTTAGGGTTTTAGGGCTTAGAGGGTTTTAGGGTTTAGAGGGTTTTAGGGTTGAGGGTTTTAGGTCTTAGGGGGTTTTAGGGCTTTAGGCTTTTAGGGTTGAGGGTTTTAGGGTTTAGGGGTTTAGAGGGTTTTAGGGTTTAGGGTTTTAGGGGTTTAGAGGGTTTTAGGGTTTAGGGTTTTAGGGTTTAGGGTTGAGGGTTGAGGGTTTTTGTGAGCTTAGATTAGAGTTTATTTTACAGAAGGGAATGTCATGGGGCCTTATTCTAAGGGGTTTGTTGGGTCTGGGTTTTAGGGTTTACGGTTTCAGTTGTTGAGGCGATGAAAGTTTGAGCTTTTCCTATGGCTTCATGTGCACATATGGCCCTACAGTACCTACAGAAGGACTGCTTTTGAGGTCAAAGTGTATACTGTAGTGTGTGCAGTTTCGGTTTGCAGTCCTCGAGCCACACACTGTCGATGCGCAACCCTAAACCCCGAAACCCTAAACCCCTAAACCTCAAAACCGTAGATGCGAAAAGGTCCGGAGCACCAATCAGTCCATACCGGTACGATCCGACTAAGGGCTGAAGCTTACGGTTTAGAGCAACTCCCGATTAGGAGCTGGAAAATCCGACAGAGGACCCTGATTTGGCGGAGTCTCCAAGACTTCCTTGCTGGAGGACGTCGACCCACGACGACGTGTGAAGCGTAGTGAGAACCACCACAGGAGCGAAGTCGACAGTGCCTTGGAGTTGGAAAGCACGCGTGCGGCTGCCTGGAATTGGCCTTACTGCAGGGTTTCGGGTTTAGGGTTTGAGGTTTAGGGCACCCATTCACCTGCTGTAATGTTTAAAAGGCGGTGCTTGAATTCGATAGGGCAGTGTCTTGGTCTTGCTGGAAGACGCAGATCCGCACTCGGCAGTTTCTTGATCTTCCCACCCAGAGATCCCAATAACCCTTAATTAAGGAATATACCTTAAATCATAATATTAAGGCCTCTACACTTTAAGGTTTTTGCCTTAATTAAGGGGCATTGGGTTCTCTGGGCATGAAAGTGGATGAACCCTAAACCCTAAACCCCAAACCAGGTGCTCTATGCCTGTACTACCTAGGGAACGCTTTCAGCACCGGCTTCCCATCAGCGTCATGCTTAAGAACTCACCAGTCCTTCTAGGGCTTCCTGTCAGCATTCATTGACGGATTATACTATAAAGGGGTATTATGTGGGCTTAGCTTTGGGTTTCGGTTCATGTCATAGTACTGAACCTTAAACCCCAAACCCTTAAAGAAACCTGACGGAGCCCGCAAAAGGGAGCTCTTTGAAAGGAAGTCTGTTAAAACTATTAAGGCCCCTATTTCCCTAACCTCTCAACCCCTGACTAAACACGAAATCCTAAACCCTAAATTAAACCTCAACCCTTATTGCTATGTTGGGGACATTGAGCCTGGCAAAGGCTCCAAAGTAGACGGCCGATCTTTTTGGGGCTGCTGAGAAGGGATGTTCGGTTTCAAGGGAGGCCCTTAACCTAAAACCCTAAACCCCAAGCCCTAAAAATTCCAAATCAGGGTTTGGGGTTTACTGGACTTGTAAACAGGGAGAAAAAAGTATAGACTTTTTTTCATAATGGTTCCTTAAAGGAACAGGTACCCCAAAAAAGTATTCAAGTATGGTACTCCAGAACCCAGCTTAGGGTGTAGGGTAACCTGTACCCCACACTCGGGAACCCGCAACCCTGTGCTCTAAACCCTGCACAGGTGGCGTTAGTGTGCTCGGAAAGGACGCTGATGTCTCACTAGAAACAAAGCAGAACCCAACAAAAACTAAAACATGTGCAGGATCGGGATTTCGCAGATTTCACTGTACAAGGCTCATTTTGGGTACTCATAGAGAACCCTAACGAAGAAGTACTATGCATTACGACGGTTCAAGTACAGACCCCCTATAGCGAAGCTCTAAAAGACCTAGAAAGAAAGCCCAATACAACAAAAACATCGGGGTACTTGCAAACTCCTATTCGCATCACCAACCTAACCCAAGGACGGTAAATCCCCTTAGTTGCTGAGTTCATAAGACCCCAAAAGTCTACACTTTTAGTTTTATAGTGGGTAATATTATCCCAAAAAGTGTAAAGTGTATCCACTCAGCTACTAAGTCCCTATACTCGAAATGCCTAGACCCTACCTGTGACCCCCAACCCTATCCCGGGGAGTCCTTACGGTAATCCCCTGAAACCAATACGGTTTAGGGTTTAGGGTAATATAGGGGTCTTAATAATTAGAATAGGGTTTTGGTGCCCATTATACTGTAACTATAATATGGAACCCCCCCACCCAAAATAGTATAGGTAATGCTTACTAAGGCTACCTTATAAACAAACCCTAACTAACCCCTAAACGCGACAACAATCTTCCCCACCTTGCCAGCCGCTCGCAAGCAGTGCCATACAGTGGGCTCTCGGTGCCGATACTCCTCTCCTGGGACGGATCTTTGGGTTTAGGGCTTTGGGTTTAGGGTTTAAGACTTGGGTTTTAGGACCGCAGCGGAAACGTGCAATCAGCACGCTCGGGCCGAGACACCTTCTGGAAAAGGTTTTGGTGTTTGGGGTGAGGGTTTCGGGTTAAATCCTTAACTTAACCCCTAAACCGGAAAGAATCCCTACAGAGAGCCGTGCAGGACCCTTAACGGAACCCTTCAAGAAACCCTGGTCTCAGTGTAAATAACGCCCTTATATTGAACCTGTGATCGAGAAATTAAAACCTACCTGGGGATCCAAAACCCTACTGTTTGGGATCCGAAAACCTACCGCTTTAAGGGTTCTACCATCTAATTAAGGGGTCATAACCCACTACTTTGTAGGGTTTGGGGCCACAGGTAGGGGCTACAAGTAAACTCCGAAAGCCTAGAGTAGACCCTACTCCTCAAAACCTGTAGAAACCCCATGAAGACCTTTGTAGCACCCTACCTATAGTCTCCATTCTAGTTCCTTTTTTTGGTTAACCAAAATCTCTATTATAGGATCCTAACCGTAGAACTGGTTAACCAAAACAAGGAACTACAATGGAGACTCTAGGTAGATTTCATTCCCTAAACCCTAAACCCCTAAACCCTAAACCCCTCTAACCCCTAAACCCTAAACCCCTAACCCCTAAACCCCTACACCCCTAAACCCAAAACCCCTAAACCCTAAACCCTCTAACCCCTAAACCCTTAAACCCTAAACCCCTAAACCCTAAACCCCTACACCCCTAAACCCAAAACCCCTAAACCCCTAAACCCTAAAACAATAAACCCCTAAACCGTGGCTCTGAATTCAACCCGACAGTCCGAGAACGATGGGCCTGGCTCCTGGCCCCTAAACCCTTTAAGGGATCCTTTAAGGGTTCCCTTTAAGGGCTCCTATAAGGGATCTATAGGGTTTAGGGGTTTTAGGGTTTACCTTGGGATCCGAAAACCTACCGTTTTAAGGGTTCGACCCTCTAATTCAGGGGTCATAACCTACTATTTTGTAGGGTTTGGGGTCACAGGTAGAACCACGATAACACCCCAGACCTTCCAAAATCCCTTAATTAAGGAATATACCTTAAGCCATATTAGGGATTCCATTATAAGTTAAGGTATATTCCTTCCACGATACCCTAAGCCCTATACCCTATACCCTGAACCCTAAAGCCGGCTATAGGAGTTAATAGCCTTGGGGTCCGAAAACCTCCCGTTTTGAGGGTTCAACCCTCTAATTCAGGGGTCACAACCTACTATTTTGTAGGGTTTGGGGCCACAGGAACACACTATAAAGCCGGCTATAGGAGTTTAGGGGTTTAGGGCTTAGAAAGGCTTATACAACCTTGAACTATCACAGAGCCCTCACCATCAACCCTTCAAGGAACCCTGTAAAGCAACCCTACACCCGAAACCTAATGAAGAACACTTTAGGCCTTTCCTTTCCTTAAAGGAACCTCATAGAACCGGTGAAGCAACCTTTCCCTAAACCTCTAAACCCTGCTTGAAGGTTCGTGGGACTTAGTATAGGGGTTAGAGGGTTTAGGGTTTAGGGGTTAGTAGGGTTTAGGGTTTAGGGTTTGTAGGGTTTAGGGTTTAGGGTTGTACTTAGAGGTTCGTGGGACTTAGTAACTAAGGTTCCAAATTTCGGTAACTATACCTATACTTACTTACGGCCTCAGCTAAGATAATTATAACCTTACTTACAGACTAAGGCCTCCAAGCCAACCCTCAAGCCTACAATACTACAGAACAATAGGTTATGACCCATTGACTAGAGAGTAGAACACTTGAAATGATAGCATTTGGGATCCCCAGTAAATCCTAAAAAGTCCTTTAACCCTCAAACCAAAAACAACTCTTGAACCCTAATTCCTAAACCCTAAACTACTAACTCCCATGAACCTCCAAGTAAATCCTAAACCCTGAACCCCAATCGTTTACGAGCCCTAAACCCTGAACCCTAAGGGTCGAAAGGACAAATAGTTAGGAGGTACTGTGGTTTCGGAAAGCAGTTATGTAGGTTTCTATTTGGGAGAGTATGTACTTATTATTAGGTACTTGAACCCTTGGGGTAAACCCTAAACCACTATGCACCCTAAACCCTAACCAATATAAACCCTACTAAACCATATAAACCCTAAACCCTGCTCTGGGCTCCCAGCGTAAAGTGCCCGGGCCTCTGCGAGGTGCTCGATTGCATCCTCATGCCTCTGCGATTGAAGTTACGGTATAGGGTTTAGGGGGAAAGGGTTCCTTAAAGGGCTCCCTTAAGGGCTTCTACAAGTAGAAGGGATCTATAAAGGCTTAGGGTATTGGTTTTAAGGCTTTCCGAGCTTACATGTTCCCAAGGGTGTTCATGGGTAGTTCTTTGAATTAGGGTCAAGTAAACATGAGAATGGTTATCTTATTTACAACCCTGGTTACTAAGTCCCGTGATCCTTCAATAGGGTCCTGTGAATTCTTGGGCTTATGATAAGAACCCAGAAAAATATCAAGTAATACAGTTCAAGTGGTCGCTTGATGGATCAGGAGATGGGTAGTTGTCAAAATTAAGGTCCATTTTTGGGTACCCTAAATGATAGGTGCCGTATTATAAAAAAAAAGGGGCCCTAATTTTGACAACCACCCAGATAGACTTTAGACTTGTGGAAAGCTTCCTGGAACCCTCAACCCTGACTTGTTCAGGCTCCCCAAACCCTAAAACATCTCAAGACTGCAGAGGCCCGAAGCAATGCCGACAGTGCGCCAGCACCTGCAACCTTACTTCGAAGTTCATGGGACTTAGTGAGTCTACAGTCATAAGTACCGCAACTGGGATTACAACTGGTTCGGGTATAATCATCCTCATATATATATATATATAACTCTAGCCACTTACTATGTCCCATGAACCTTCAAGTGAGAGTCGAGGTTTATAGTTCCGGGTTGCCCAGCCCCAACCCTAAACCCTAAGCCCTAAACACTACACACTAAGCCCGAAACCCAAAAACCTTAAACCCTTAGCTCTACATCCTGGCCGAGCCTGCCCATGCCATCGAAGCACATCCCAACCGAGTCTCGGAGCTTGGCGATGGTTACGTCATCCTCCCCAAGCCACTTGGAGGTTCCCAGAGGCTCCAATATCCCTTTGCAGGGAACTATAAGGGTTCCTTTAAGGGATCTATAAGGGTTCCTTTAAGGGATCTTATAAGGGTTCCTTTCAGGGATCTACAAGGGTTCCTTTAACGGATCTACAAGGGTTCCTTTCAGGGATCTATAGGGTTTAGGGCCTAGGAGACTCACCCGTTGGTGGGCCTCTAGGGCTTAAGGCTGCTAGGGTTCCTTTAAAAGCGTCGCGGGTTCCTTCAAGGGCTTTAAGGGTTCCCAGAGACTTCAATGGTCCCTTGACTAAGGGATATTCCTTAAATCAGATGAGGGATCCTGCTTTATTTTGAGGTATATTCCTGAACAAAGGGATATTGGAGTCTCTGGGTGCATGGGGCTTTGCAAGCAAGGCTGGTTCAGACCTTAGAGAGGGTTTAGGGTATAAGGTAGTACAGGGTTCGAAAAGGGTTCTACAGGAGGCATCATCCTCCCCAGACCACAGGGTTCAGGGTTTACTTGGGGGACCAAACCTACCGTTTTAAGGGTTCTACCCTCGAACTTGACAGGTCATACCTACTATTTTGCAGGGTCTGGGGTTTACTTGGAGGTTCATTGGACTAGTAAGTACAGTTACAAGTACCCTGACTGGGATTACAACTTGTTGTAAATTCATTTGCCTTAATATAGGAACCTGATTCAGAAACCTTGGGCCTTTATTAGGGTTCCTTATATGAATCCTATTGTTTTGGGCTTAGAGGCCCAGGGTTTCTTAATCAGGTTCCTACCATTCTTATAACCCTAGTTACGAAGTCCCATTGGCCCATGGTCCTTTAAGCAGGGCTTGCGGTAAACCCTAAACCCTAAACCCCTAAACCCCTAAACCCCTAAAACCCTAAACCCCTAAACCCTAAACCCCTAAACCCTAAACCCCTAAACCCTAAACCCTAAACCCTAAACCCTAAAACCCCAAACCCTAGAACTCAGGGTTTAGACTAGGGGACTTAGTGGCTTCGGATTTCGGGCTGCGCGGCTTTAGAGTTAAGGTATTTAGTGCTTATCTGGGGATCCTTACGGGTTCCCTTTAAGGGATCTAGAAGGGTTCCCTTTAAGGGCTCCTATAAGGGATCTATAGGGTTTTGGGGTTTTTAGGGTTTAGGGTTTACCTGGGGATCCGAAAACCTACTGTTTTAGGGGTTAGACCCTCTAGTTAAGGGGTCATAACCTGCTATTTCGTAGGGTTTGGGGATACAGGTAGCTCTTAGGCTGTATGTCGCTGTGTTGACAGGCAGAGCTCATTTCTGCAATACCCGGCCCCAGGCCCACAATATAAAAATCAGCAAAGTAGTACAACTAATAGTAATGATATTCGTCATAGTAAGGGCAATAATCAAAACTGATACGCATTAATACTAAGTAATAAGAGCTCGCCAAACCCAGCAGGTCATAATAGCTTAAACGCAGTAGCTGTTGTAGCTGTTGCAGCTGTTGCATGCAAGAGTCAGTTGGGCTATGAGCTTAAACACTAAACCCTGCAACTAAAAGCCCTAAATATGTGTTTTACCCTCTTGGCTGCTTGGTTCCTGTGCTACGAATCGGGACTTGAAGTTTCGAGTGTTTTGCTTGCGGACCCAGAAAGCACAGAGACAACAAACATGAGGTTGACGTATCCCGAGGCCCTCTCTTTAAGTAGCGAAGTGACGTAGCTGACTTCTGAACCCCTATTGAAAGTTAAACTTTTAGCCTCCTTATTATAGTTCATATAGAAACCCAAAAAGTTAAAGTCCTGAGAGCCAGCCAGAAGAACTCCAAGGTGAACTCAGGACATCCCTCCCTAAACCCTAAACCCCCAAACACTACTCGTTTGGGTTGCTTCTTGGCTCCCATCTTCCCATCTTCCTCTACCTACTCACCACTGAAGGCCTAACTGCAGTGGGGCAGAAAGGTATTAATTTAGAAGCAATGACAATTTAAACAGGGTTCCTTTAAAATCCTATATACGAGTGGATAAATACTATGCGGCTTTGTATAGGGCCTAAACATTGAAATAGGCGAAGACTGAGTGGGTTCTTTTCTATAAGGGATATTATGAAGGTTTAGTACAGGGGCCTTGTTAGTTGGAATGGGTTTCGGTGGTATTTCCTCAAGATATTTATACATATATACATATACACATATATACATACATACATATATACGTAAGAGATCTAATGGATCTGAAAGCCCTTCGAAACCCTTATACGGCTTGTTAAACCCCCTACTTGCAAGCAATCGGTCATAGAGCGCTATTGAGGAACCCTGACGAATAAGCTTGGCAATTTTCAGCCCCAGGTACTAATGCCTTGTGACCCGAATGGTAGCCCTTAAAGAACCCTTTAACAGAACCCACTAAAGGAACCCATGGGACATAGTACGTGCAGTTAGAAGTATAGCTGATGAAATTATGACTCTTAGTTCCTAAGTCCTATGAACCCTTTCTAGGTTCATGGGTGGCCCCTTTATGATAAGGGTACCCTTTTTCCTACTATTCGGTTGCTTTTACTAACGGAACCGCAAAACAAAAAGGGCAACAGGGTACTACTCAGGAACCTGGCTTTGGCACTCCATGATTAGTCAGGCCCCGATAGTTCTTAAAAACCACATGATGCCTCGGCCTCCGGATTGTCTCTGATGAAGTCCGCAAATCAAAACTCTAGGGTTTAGGGTTTAAATTTCGGGTTTAGGGACCCAAACCCAAAACTCAAACCCCTAAACCCGAACCGCTGAACTACCACAACATGAGCGCTCAACCCCAGCAAAAGCCTAATAAGCCCAAACCCAAGACCCAACACACTAAACCTCCCTAAACCCTAAACCCTTACTTGGAGGCCCTTTTGACTTAGTAAGTAGGGTTAGTAAGGTGGGGGATTATAATAGGGTTTCTAAGGGATACTAAGTAGACTTACTAAGTCAAAAGGGCCTCCAAGTAGGGTTTAGGGTTTTGGGCCAAAGGCGTTGGGGATCCCCCGGGCCTCTGGATCGTCTCTGATGAAGGCCTCAAGGGCCTGCTCCAACAGCGGGGCAGCCTGGCGAAGAGGAACAACAAACGGTGGCTTTTCTAAGGGTTCAGGGTTTTTTTAAAGTGCACTTCTCGATTTGTGCGTGTCATCCTTGCGCAGGGGCCATGATTTTGGGGTTTAGGGTGTAGGGTTGTTCCCTTAAGGGTTCCCTTTAAGGGTTCCCTTTGAGGGTTCTCTGTAACGGTTCCCTTTGGGGGTTCATGTAAGGATTCCCTTCAAGGGTTCCATTTTAAAGGCTCCTTTCAGGGTCCCATGTTGAAGCACTGTAGGGCTTCCTTCAAGGGTTCCATCTTATGGCCAGCCCAACTTTTCAATTATGGTAGCCCCAAACCCCTGAAGCCTAAACCCATCAACTCTCTGTACCCTAAACTCTAACGACTCTGTCTGGATCTTAGTAGGGAGCGGGGGAGTGGATCCCTAAGATAGTCCCTCAAGGTCCCTTATAGCCCCAATATGCGGACCCCCTAAACCCTAAACCCTATAGATCCCTTATAATTAAAGGATCTCTTAAAGGAGCCCCTAAGGATCCCCTTAAAGGAACCCATATCTTACAGAGACCTTTCAGGTGGGCCCCGCTAGATGTAGAGTTTAAGGCCCCGGGAGGATCCAAAAAACAGATCCCCGAAGTTGGGACCCTATACTACTAAAGGGGGATTAGGGTTTAGGGTGTTGGGTTTAGGGTTTTGGGTTTCAGGTTCAGGGTTTAGGGTTTAGGGTTCTTATACTCCTAAAAGGTGCATTACAGGAAGCGCTTCAAGGGATCTACTATGATCTGCTTGTTGCATCCTCCCAGGCCCTGGGGCAGTTGCAAGGTTCCTTTGCAGATTTCGTAACGACGGCAGTAAAGGCTTCCCAGAGACTCCAGTATCCCTTAATTAAGAAATGTTCCTTAAATCATATTAGGGAACCTACTAAATTTTAGAGTATATTCCTTAAATTCCTTTATAGAACTTCATAGATTCCTTAAAGGAGGCCTTTATTTTAGAGTATATTCCTTAAATTCCTTTATAGAACCTCATAGACTCCTTAAAGGAGGCCCTTGAGGAACCCTAGGGCCCTAGGGTGCATATTCCTTAATTATAGTAAGGGATATTGGAGTCTCTGGCTTCGACGTTTAGTATGGGTCAGGACTTGGGGTCTGCCTACTACCAGTACAGTAGGGAATCCTGAAGAGTAAAAGTGCGGAAAATTCTAGGATTTAGGGATGTTGAGGTTTTGTTGCAAACGATCGTTGTAGACAGCCGCAATACAGCATTCAGCCATCCCCAACAAAATCTCAATCTGGTTCGATGTGACGATCTGCTTATGATTCGGGTGATCGACTCCAACGGATGAGGACTCGATCCACCGGGTCCATCCCGGTGTTCGTTGTAGAAGGCCTCGAATTTGGATGGCGCACGTCAGCGAGACCTCCCGCAGCCTTGGCCTTCGGTGCTCTTTTGCCACTAGCATAGCCGTGTGCTGCGCTGCCGGCTCTGATCTGTGTGAGTTCGCCTCACGAAGAGGAAGCGAGTTCAGCCATGAGCCTCTGAAGTTGATCGGACTGCATGATGTGATGCACTAAGAGGTCGCTTAGCAAGAGCCGGATGACTCAAGCGCGTGATGAAGGCGGAAACAGGTACCTTCAAAAGTGATGACCTTGAGCCAAAGGGATGTTTAGGGTTTAGGGCCTTATACAAACCACAGACCTAGACAACTCCAAAGACCCACTGCTATGCAAAAACCCGTGTAGACTTACCTCCAGAAATGTGCAGTGGCGCAGGAACATGGACCTCATCGTACTCCTGCTTGTGCATGGCGACGATGCCCAGATTCCACAAATCCTGCCATGTCCGACAAACACCCGCATGCAGCCGAAAGCATGGAGCCCTCACTCTCAAGCTAGATCGTTAACCTACAGCCTCCCAAACCCTAGAAAAGTAGGTCATGACCCTTACAATTACAGCGACCTTTCAGTTTCAGGTGGGCTGCAACACTCTTCCTGCATTCAGGTGAGTGGCGGCGCGGGGATCCCCGCAGAAGGCCTGCATGACGTTCGTCTTAGGATGCAAATGCAGAGATCCACTTGGGGGTTCTTGTTGAGGAATTCAATCTAAGTTGCCATAATAGAGAAACCATAAAACTGACTATAGATCCCTAGTATGGTACTTAACTATGACTCGAAAAACCCCACCCCAAGGCTCATGTACCTTTTAGTAGATACTTAAGTCTTAAAGGGGTCCCTATATAGGAACTTTAAGGCATAAGTATACACTATATGTACCATGGACCCCCTATAGAACCCTTTAAAGGAAACCCATAAAGGAACCCGATTTGGGTACATGGAGGCTTCTAGGGCATTGTCCGAGTTTAAGACCTTTTCCGTGCCGCTCCGTGCCCTGCCGGCTGCCTCCCCACGAGAAGCCTAAAAACCTCAACCCTTAAACCCTACTATTCCTGTAAATCAGGGTTCCTGAAAGACAGGGATCTATTAGGGTTCCCTTTAAGGGCTCCTACAAGGGATCCATAGAGTTTATGGGTTTAGGGTTATACCTGAAACCTCAACCCTTAAACCCTGCTAATGTAAGGACCTTCCCTTAAAGGGTTCCTTAAAGGGATCTAAAAGGGTTCTATAAGAGAACTAAGGATTATTTGGGGATCCAAAAACCTACCGGTTTAAGGGCTAGACTCCATAATTCAGGGGTCTTAACCTACTATTTTGTAGGGTTTCGGGCTCCTAAACCCTAAACCCTACGTGGAGGTTCATGGGACTTAGGAAGTACAGTTATGAGTACCTTAACTGGGGTTATAACAAGTTATAAGTATATCTACCTTATGTATAACCATTGTTACTAAGTCCCATGAACCTCTAAGTACAACCCTAAACCCTAAACCGTACAAGCCCTAAACCCTACTAACCCCTAAACCCCAAACCCTCTAACCCCTAAACCCTACTAACCCTACACCCTACACCCTAAACCCTACTATCCCCTAAACCCTAAACCCTCTTACCCCTAAACCCTACTAACCCTAAGGAACCCCTGTTTAAGGGCCTTTTTAAGGAAGTCTTTTAAGGACCCCTTTAAGGATCCCTGTTAGGGACCACACCTTTTAAGGATCCCGAAAAGGACCCCCTTTCCGGAAACCCTTAAGGAGCCCTTTTGAGTGCCTCCTTCTCGCGGGCGCCCACGAGGTTCGAGGCAGCCTCGAAGTAGATCTTCGCCTGCTCTTAAAGACCCCCTTAGAGGCTACGATAAGGGCACACTTCAAGGGTTCAGGGTTTAGGGTTTAGGGCCCCTTACCTGTGGCCCCAAACCCTTCAAAATAGTAGGTCATGACCCCTTAATTAGAGGGTAGAACCCTTAAAACAGTAGGTTTTGTGATCCGCGGGTAGAGGCTACGATAAGGGCTCCTTTAAGGGATCCTAGTTAGAACCCCCTAAAGGCTACTGGCTTAAGGTTCAGGGTTGAGTAGGGGCTTCAAAGGGTTACTATAAGGGTACTAACCACAAGGGTACTATATGGGTTCCTTTAAAGGGTTACTATAAGGGTACTATAGGCTTTCAAGGGTATGTACCAGGACGGAGACCTTGCATGAGGATCCTGATGATCATCACAGGTATGGCTGTGCCAGCTGCAGGCACCTCGAGCACCCTCATTTCTCGTAGCTCGCTGTCATTGGCCGCCTAGCTGCATGGTATGGTGATGTGGTTGCCTGGGGTCAGCTGGAATCCTTGTACAGGCTGCTTGGCTAAAGGTTTGGTAAGCGTCGCCCCCTGAGAATGTTGCTGCCGCAAGAGTCTAAGATGCAGCGGATGTAGCGTGGTGGGGTACTCTCAAAGGCCTCCTGTCATTAGGCAAATGGCAACTACCTTGGGATCCGAAAACCTACCGTTTTAAGGGTTCTACCCTCTAATTAAGGGGTCAAAACCCTAAACCCTAAACCGTTGGGGTCACAGGTAAAACCACATCTGTTCAGCCGCAGCTTCGAAGCACTCCACCTGGCCTGCATAAACTGCACATGCAGGAGGGTCTAGAGCTTACGGTCTAAAGTCGCCTGCTTTTCGGCCCCTTAAAGGTTACCATCAGGGTACGATAAGGGTGCTATAAGGCTACTATAGTAAGGCTACTATAAGGGATCCTTTAAGGGTGACTATAAGGCTACTATACGGTCCCAGTTAGGGTTCTTTTTAGGTTTTAAGGTTCCTTTGAGGTTTTAGTTAGGGTTCTTTTTAGGTTTTAAGATTCCTTTAGTTAGGGTTTATTTTTGGGTTTTTGGGTTCCTTTAGGGTTTAGTTTGGGGGTTTTAGGGTTCCTTTAGTTAGGGTTTTACTTAGGGTGTATTTTTGGAGTTGTAGGGCTCCTTTAAGGTTTAACGGTTCTTTTGAGGTTTTAGGATTCCTGTAAGGTTTTAGGGTTCTTTTCAGGTTTAGGGTTCCTTTAAGGGTTTTTGGTTCTTTTCAGGTTTTAGGGTTCCTTTACGGGTTTGGGGATCTTTAAGGCTTTAGGATTCCTTGAAGGGTGAAGGGTGCCGTTAGAGGCTACTGGCTGAGGGTTTAGGGATAAGGCTTCCTTTAAAGGCTACTGGTTTAGGGTTCAGGGACAAGGGTTCCTTTAAAGGTTCCTGGTTTAGGGGTTTAGGCGGTTGTTTCGGGTTTTGTTCTAGAGTTTAGTGTTTCGGCCCTTTCGAAAGCTAGGGCTTACGGTCCCCAGGTTGAGGTTTCAGGGTTTTGGGGCTTAGGGATTAGGGTGTAGGGCTTATATGGCTTAGGGGTTAGGGTCTGTTAGAGCTTAGGGTTTTGGGTCTAAGGTTCGGGGCACTGCACGGGCTTTTCTTTTTAACTCTGAACCCCCCCCCCTTCCCCAGTCACCAAAACTCCGAGTTCTACACCCCAAACCCAGTGTCATGGCTCTGGGGGTGCGGGGTTTTAGGCTTTACGTTCTGGGGTTCGAGTCGTTGAGGGTGAAATTTAGAAAGGTTCCCGAACACTCTACAGCCTAAAGTTTCAAATCCTACCTGAAGGGAAGGAGGATCCATGTTCCCGATATATATATATATATATATACATATATATATATATATAGATAGTCAGTATAAACTTAATTCTTAAGCTGGGCCCTATACAGTAGCTTCGAGCAAAATAATGCATACTATATAGGTGTGCGGCCCCGTACCACATGCATGGACCCCGAGGGTTAGCCAAGTTAGCAACTGAACGCCAGTACTTAGAGGATCATGGGACTTAGTAACTGAAGGTAACCATACTTATAAATACTTATAGCCCCAATTAAGGTACTTATAACCTTACTTACTAAGTCCCATGATCCTCCAAGTATGCCCTCGGTGCGACTTGGGCAGTTCTGTAAAGTAGCGTTCCGGTTTAAGCCCCCTAAAAAGGCACCCCCAAAGCGACCTTAATTTAGAAAACTACCCGTTTGTGCGAGATGCAAGCAGCCTTATCATGCTCGCGCAGCATGTTGTAGACTGTGCCCAAGTTCCGCAAGGTTGCCTCCTGGATGTGGGGTTCGAGTTGGGGGTTCCGGTTCAGGTTCGGGTTCGGGTTCGGGGGTTCACAGACACTCCGGCGGGTGGAGGGTTCAGGTTCAGGTTCGGGG